>VUQI01028983.1:0-11420 GCA_015106735.1 Paratilapia polleni | reverse complement strand
GGAACTCTTAATGCTTCAGCGTACCAAGACATTTTGGACAATTTCATGCTCCCAACTTTGTGGGAACAGTTTGGGGATGGCCCCTTCCTGTTCCAACATGACTGCGCACCAGTGCATAAAACAAGGTCCATAAAGACATGGATGAGCGAGTTTGGTGTGGAAGAACTTGACTGGCCTGCACAGAGTCCTGACCTCAACCCGACAGAACACCTTTGAGATGAATTAGAGTGGAGACTGCGAGCCAGGCCTTCTTGTCCAACATCAGTGTCTGACCTCACAAAGCATTTCAAAAATTCCCATAAACACACTCCTAAACCTTGTGAAAAGCCTTCCCAGAAGAGTTGAAGCTGTTATAGCTGCAAAGGGTGAGCCAACATCATATTAAAGCCTATGGATTAAGAATGAGATGTCACTCAAGTTCATATGCGTGTGAAGGCAGACGAGTGAATACTTTTGGCAATATAGTGTATATTTGGCTCAGTACATGATTTTTAACACACAAATACCCCATCCAACAGAAGAAAGAATGAAAAAAAGTAGTCTTTAAAGACTGTGGCTGAATAAAAGATTTGCTTTAGTGTCATAAAAATGCTACATAAAAGACACATGTTTATCACAGCAGCAGTCATGTCACGGCTGAATAAAGAAAATCATTGTGAAGTCACAGAGGAAGCCATCTGTTCAGACAGCATCTGCAATTTTCCCCAAATGTTTTAGCTGGGACACAAGCAGGTGGCAGGTTCTTGACAAAGTATCACCGTGTGATACTTTATAATTGCAACAAAAAAACTTCTGAAATTGAAAAATCTCCTGTGGAAAATGTGAAAGCAACATTTATGTACTTTCACCAGCTTCAACATTTTCTATTTTTAATTCATACAGTTCCTCCAATTGTCTCCTAGCTGTTTTTCCACTGCCCACTCTAATCTCCTTGGCACACAATTATCGATTTTTATCTGTAATTTGTCTTTTTCTTCAAATACTTTGTCCTTGTCTTGTCTCTTATCCCTTCATTGTGTTTCTCCTCTAATAGAATTCTGAAGTTATCCATTAAGGTGCTCTTGTTTTTCCGGTTGTTATCTGATGTCTCTAGCTGCCTCTCTGCCTTCATATGTGCTTCACTCTTTCCAAATCTGCTTCTATGGTTGGCTTGTCATTTTCTCTCAGATCTCTATTCTCTTGCTCTTTGCTTGACGTAATCCGTGGTATTCAGTGTCTGCTTTCTATGTCAGTCTGAACATTTTGTGCCAGTGGTTTTCACTTTCCCATGTCTGCTTTAGCTGTTCCACTTTCCTGCTCTTCTAGTTCTGACCTTTACCACACACTGATGGTTATTGCCCAGAAGGTCATTTCTATTTCCTCATTTTGACTTGAGGGTCTTTTCTTGCAGTTTAACACCTAGATTTTCTCCCAGATGGCTCTTAGTTAACAAGGCAGTCAGAGGAGCGCAACATCTCATTGCCTGCTAACATGCACAGTAAGCCCTCCTAGGTCAAGGTCTTGGATTTGATTTTATCCCAAAGCCCCTCTGAGCATTGGGAGGCATTTTGGTCCATGCTTGTGTTGTGAACTGAGAAAAAGAAAATAACGTAGTAATGACTGTAGTGTAGTTTTTCAATTTGTTTTCTTTTTTTTTTTCTCTCTCACTGAAGTGTATTAAAACCATGGATGAGATTGCCTTTAATGTGAGAGGACTGTTGTTGAATCATTGCTCATGTCTACTGCACAGGGAGGTTAGTTTGCCTGATATGTTGCACAGCTTACTGAAAAATTACAATGGGCGCTGGAAGCCACATATCTCTGCCCTGTTTTGAAAAAGAACAAAGAATACCCCGCTGTTTGAAATGGCAGTTATCAAGCTGTGCCTGTTGTTGAGCAAATCTTTATGTACATGGCAGGAATCCACTCAGGAAACAGTAAAAACTCATTTTATGATCCGAACCATTTATGTAGTTAGTTAAAGCTGGGATGCTCAATATTTTTATTTCAACAATAGAAAAAGAACTATCACACGTAATACTAAGTTTCCCTGGTGGTGACAAAACACACAGATAATTTCCAGACCATTTTAGAATCGTTCAGGTCATTGGTTTGGGCGTGAAATGCAAACTTACTGCTTATTAAACAAGGAGACAAGGCCAAACAAAAATAGGAAAAAGTAGCTCAGACCCCAGGGAGTTGATTAACGTTTTTATATTACAACTATATTATAATAATATTTAGTTATCTCTATCAGAGCCTGTCCAAGGCATGAGCAGACTAAGCAGCTGCTTAGGGCCCCCCCCCAAGCCAGCAGGGGGCCCCCAAGAGCAAGCGTCACCCAAGGCAGGTTGATGAATACATATTTTAGTGCCTGTGATAAATCAGTACTAATCATACAAAACAAAAATGAAATATTTAGATAAATATGTTACAAACTGAAAAGTTAATACTACTGGTTTAATTATTTCCCCTGCCTGTATCAGAGCTGGACTTCAGCTGCCGGGGTCACGTTTGTGCACACTCAGTGCTCAAAACAGTAACTGTTTGCACTGAGGACAAAACACAGAGATTCTCTATGTTTTGTCCTCAATGTCCTGCGCAGGTGCTTAACCAGGACAGATAATCTCAGTAAGGTATTATATATAAAAATCCAGTGATAATTATCTTGCCTTCTATCTGGTGAGCCAAGTGCAAGTAGAGCTCTTTAGTTTAGCTATTAGTCAGGGATCTCAGCAATGGAGGTTTACAAACAATCATTGTGGTGTTACATTCACCAACAATATGTACGCAGGGGAACTATACAATAATGCACAGATTACTTCTTTCCATTCATTTCCATTGATTTAAAAGCTGCTTTCCACATTGACTATGACCAGTATGAGTCAGTGAGGCATATAAAGATTGATCTATAGACTATGCCATAATGGGTGTTGTCATCGTTTGCATTTATGCTTGTGTAGTAGTGTGCCTGCATTGCGCATCCATGATGAGTGAAACTGAGCTAATCATGTTGGACTTCATGTTGGCAAATAAACATTCTATATGCTTTTGACTAGTTTGCTTTCCACAGTAACCACAACTGAGGCTCAAAGGTAAATGCTCACAGGTAAATGTAAATGTCAGAATACCTGGAATTTTTGTGTTGAATAATGTTAAAGATGTTGTTTAAAGAAATGGAAATGGGAATAAGGCAGTTTCATATTTTGACATACAAACTCAAGGGTGTTATTGATAATCTCATTTAACTTCTTCCAAATGTCAAGTTTTTCCCTTCATGTACTTGGACCCTCTAAAGTAATTTTATGGACATCAATCGAGGACAGGAACCAATGATACATGTATATGCAATTCACTATTAAAACACTAACTCAAATAATGAAAGAAAAACAACATTTAGCTGATATCAGTTTTGAACTCTTTGTACTCTATTGCATATTAACAATATGGATCACCTCTGACAAGCACAACACAAACGTTATTGTTGTGTAATTCTACACATCTGTATTTCAGAGTCCAGATTACAGGGTGAATTACTGGTGCCAGTGTACAGATGACCTAAAACATCATTCACTTAACAATTACAAGAGTACAAAAAAAAAGTTATAGCTAGGCATGGCTGGCTTATTATATTGAATAAAATTATTGGTTTTTTGGGGGGGGGTTGGAAGGAAAAGTGAGCTTTTTAGCTTTGGCACTGAATTGCTTATCAACGCCAACGCTTCTCTTACAGTGCATTATGCCACTATTGTTGAGCAGCTGAAAATGCTTAATAAAATGTCCCATTTCCAGATAGAGAGGCTTTTTCATCCTAAAAAAAAGAGGACAGGTCAGAAAGGGATTTTTGAAAGTCAGAAATTGCAGCACTCGGCCAAGTGATCATTGAGTCATTGTCATTGATCGACAGCTCTGCCAAATGCACTTGAATGCATTGTTGCCGTTTTATATTTTGGTACAGTCAAAATCTTTACTGAAATGGGAATTTCAAGGAATTCTGAAAGCTAAATTTGTGAAGAAGTGCAGAGGATGCAGCAGTTGCAGAACAGGGACAGTCACTTGGCTCCCTCACATACAGATACAGAAAGCAAATATCAACCAAGTGCTTGGGTCTGGATTTTTCTCTGTTCTTCTTCTCCCCTTTTTCTTCCTGTAGTATAAATACTGTTTTACATTAAGTGCTACATTTGTAGGTAGAATCATAATGCCAGTAATGACCCTGAAGTCCTGTCCTCAGCAACCAACCCTACATTTTAAAATGTATGTTGTTAATTTTGACTACCTTTAGGCCAAATTATTTTATTATTTCAGTATTTAGAATTCATGTTTTCTTGGCAGCAGTTAGATAAATTTCAAAAAGTATTAATAATTCCATGTTGGAAACTAAAACTACCCCTTCTTATTTTGGATCTATAATTTCCTAATCGTTTTCCTTGAAAACAAATACAATAATCTTATGAGACGGGTTGTCATATGGGGATTTTCTTCTATTTAAACAACTTGTAAGCTTACCAAGTAAGCAAAATAAATAATGTAAAGAAAATCAAATATTGGGGCAATCTTTCATGACCTCAGAAGTTCCAAATCCTGGTTGAGACCCTGCATGTAGCTTTTTTTTTAGAGGTTATGCTAGCACATTTTTATCATTGTACTGTAAATCAAATTCATTGCTCAGTTAAAGTAAATGTAAACAAAGGATAAATAAACTGGGACAGCCATTCCAAAATCAAAATCTGGTATTATACTACAGTACAAAGAAGAACAGATGCTGCCGGGTGGTTTGTCAGCATGCATGCTCAGACGTGTGAAATTCATTCTAATGTACAAAAAAGACATTTGAGTCAAGACCCCAATAAGAAAGAGAGGAGCTGGAGAGGGTGAGAGACATAACTTAATTTGTTTCTGATTGGTGCTTGTGCTAAACTGAACTCTTTCAGACTCTAGACAAAGAAAAAAAATGATTTATAGTCAGCAAAAATGAGTGTTAGGGGTCTAGTGGTAACTACTTGAGACCTTTAGGTTAATAATATTCAAGCAAGAATTTACTGCAATGTCAAAAAAAAAAAAATCTCGTTTAAAGTTGTGTGTGCAGCTCCTCACACAGCTCCTCTCAGAAATGACAAGCAGAACTACGTGAGCTCTACAAATCTCACGCAAACAGAGAAAAACAGGGCCCCCAGATTCATCTACTGTATGCAGGCTGCAATAAAACTTTCATAATAGCTGCCACTGCAACTGACTGCTTTACCATCTGTCTGGACAATGAAGATGACGTTACTTGAGTAAAACTAATGAAAACAATGATGTGTGAGGCTGCAGTGACACATCGTAACATGTTGACTGATTACTTGGGATCTCTTCCGCAGCAGTGGTAATATCTTTTCCCTGTAGCACTGACAAGACAACAAAAAGCAGCAATGACATCCCTCCTTATGAGAGCCTCATATCTGCAGTTAATGTGGCGAAACATTTACTTCATCTTTGTTGTGATGCAGACTTCGGTGTTGTTAACAACAGAGGTTATTGTTGCAGCCTTGATTGCTAACGCATCAAAAACTTACAGAAGAGGCCATCTGAAGATTATGTGTATATATATATATATATATATATATATATCAAATTATGTGATTTTTAAATTATAGATGATGGAATAACTTCTATGAGAAAAGCTCCAGCAAAACTTGTTTTTAAAAACTGCAGGTAATATTAGCGGTAACAGACATAAAATGTCACACATTTTATAAAAGCTAACCTCTTTACCTACCTAATCTCTCAGTGTTACTGTTAGATCAGGTCAAATTAGCCATACTTGTTAGTATTCTACAGTATACAGTCATTATGTCACTTTTTGGCTAAATGAATGGTGTTAGATACTTGAATCATATTCATCACCAATATGTTTTGTAGACTGAGCAAAAATCAATCAGGCTGACATTGTATTGTGGTGAATGACTTACCTGGCAGGCTGGAGTGTGCCATTTTCCATGTAAATGGATTTTGACTAAGGTCATTTCACAGAATTCTCATTATTTCTTTTTAGCAAGCCATTAGTTTTTCTCAAAATTAAAATGAAAGGGCTGTTTTTGCCTTGGAAATTAGTGCACCCAACCCTCGTTGTATTCTCTCACTTCACTTGGTTCTCTGCTGATGAAAAATCCTAAGCAAATTTCTTTCACCATGCTGTAGAAACAGCTCTGGGTAAAACATGCACAGACCTAACCGTTTAATTCTTCATGATATTCTATTCTACTTCAAATCCAAACTCATTTGATAGAAATAAAACACAGACCATAACTGATGACTTTGACTCAGCTCTTTCCATTTACTTCAGTATTGCTCCATTTGTCAACCACAGAATGTTTTCACCACCATATTCTCCTGACTGTTATTCATATATCCATCACATTCGTATTAACAAAAGCGACATTAAGTACTATAGAATGGGGAAAATTAATTTTAAAAAAGGTTTAATGGTAAAAGTTTAGCTGACTATGTTTTATTCACTACAGGTTTAATTTTAAGGTTGACTATGTTGATATTACTCACTTGAAGTTAGTGCAATTAGTCTGTTTGAAAATAAAAATCTTAGATTTACTTTCACCTCCAGCAGATCTTCTCTTCTCAGACATCAAGAAGAACAATAGGTTGGCTGAATAGTCTCCCTTATGAGTTAGATTCCTCAACACAGACCAGAATCTGAGAAAGACAATCAAACAGAGACAGATGAAAGAAAGTGGTTTAAGAATTTAAGAGATCCTGGCTCAGTCCAATAACTGATTCTGCAGAATACCTGTACCACCCAGCGGTGGGTCACTATCTCCCCCTATTGGAGATACCCCAGTTGCACTGGAGAACACGATCAAATAATGTTCAGTAGACCTTATTAAACTAATACATAGCCTTTAAACTGTAGATTAGTTTATAGATTGCAAGAGTGTAACTGCTGGGCTATAGATTTAATAAATAAATGACTTTAAGCATGCGCCACTTTAAAGTAAAGCAAACTGTTATATATCAGGCATGCCAACTGCTTATTTGAATTCTAGCCCATGCCTCGGTAACCCTTGAAGCACTGGCATAAGAGGCTCTCATGGGAACCAGGTGGAAGAACTGCTGCAGGCCCCCCAACCTTTCTCTAACACAAAATGGTCGACTGCAATTTAGTTTAGGAGGGGAGAACTGTTTAGAATAGTTAATGTTTCCTAGAAATGCATGGTAGTAGTAAGGAAGGGTCCTCTGACTTTTTGTCTTGTCTGAAGTGTTTTTTATTTCAGTGTTATTTTGCAATATAGCTAATAATTACATAAACAGATAAATCAAAATGGGACTTTGCTTTTGTATCATGGTTCATAAAGACACATTTTGTTGTATAACACTTTTATCTCTGCATTAAGGTTTCATTATGATATATACTGTTAGAGCATATTAGATATCAAGCACTAACATGTTAGGATTAGGATATTATGTTTAATCTAAGGTCCATAAAAAAAACCTTATGTACCAATTTAACACTAGAAGAGCATTTTGATTGTAGAGAGCCACACTGTCTTATCATTTATGTAAACTTACCTAATCAATATCTAATAAACTAACCAATATCATGTCTCATAGAGATTGCTTTCTCTTTTCAGTACCAAACATCAGAGGCTTGGAGGTATGCATGTGCATGTACTGCATCGACACGCAGTGTCTTCTTGCTCAGGGTCACAGCCTCAGATCTCTGCAGGGAAAGTGGAAGGAGACATCCTGCCAGCCACCATCACACCCCCTCACCCAGCAGTGAGCTGATTACATTTAGCTATGTCCTCTAGCCCATTTCCTACTAAAATCCGCATCTCGACAAGGAAAAAAGCCCCAAACTACAATGAGCTGGCACTCTCAGAGGTTAGAGGGTGATCTAGCCTGATGGAAAAATCCATAATGACCCATGGGATCAGCAGGCGACAAGCACTGATGTAGACTCAGAATTTTTGATCATAGAAGGCAGCTGACATGACTAAGCTTTAAACAGCCCACTAAACTTTAAAATAACCATATATATATATATATATATATATATATATATATATATATATATATATATGTTTTTTGGTTTTTTTTTTTTTTTTTGGTTTTTGTTTTTTTTTGGTTTGTTTGTTTTTTAATATGCTGCACCTTTACTGCAAAGGTAGATTATGTGTTTGGCTTGAAAGTACCCTACCAACCATTGACCTATTAACTGGCCATCAGTTTAGTATCTGAAGCTTAATGTGTGGTGCAAAAACAGCTGTGATGTGGAGCAAACAGAACTAGATAAGCATTAGCAGTAGGGTCACCAAGAAATACTGACCACACTGACCAGTAGAGGACAGTCTCATCCTATATGGAAGAAGAAACTTAGGGTGGGAGTGTATTTGCTGTTGGTACACTCAGCTTCAAACCCCTATAAGCACCAATAACACTGCTCCACAAGTGCTTTCAGTATTTTTCCCCAATAAGACCTCTACTAAGTGTAGCACTTGGAACATACACACTTTGTTCAACTCTCTTATTATTCAATTTCATTGCACATTAGTGCTTGACATTTTAACTTGTTTAACATTTTACTTACTATAATTAGTATCAGTAGTTTGGTGGTATAGTAAAATTCTCAAAAAAAATAAAAAAAAATAAAATAGAAGTTGCAGACCACTGCAAAGACTGAATCCAGTATTCCTTTGGAAGCTGCTCAGGTGAGAGCGTTCTGTAAAAAAATCAAATAGCTAATCTAAGGAAAGTTAATGCCTGAAAAGAATCTTCCACTTCCTTTGATTAAGAAAGATTTTCATTATAGATATTTTAAACTTTCAGTGGAGCAGAACATCAAGATAAAGAAAGAAGATGAAGAACGTGCAGATAGCTATTGAACTTTTAAAATATTAAAATTAATATTGAACATATTGAGTTGTAAATGCACTCTAGATTTAAAATATTAATTTATTCACACAGAAATAACTAACATATATATGTCATATGGTGTTATCCAAAGATTACAATGATTATTCATTTCTATATCCTGACTCAGAGAGTAACAGGCTGCACAAAATACAGATACCAAGTCTTTTACAGTGTCTCATCTTTCAATGAATTCTGGCCTTTTTGCATTTGGCTGAGGCCTTTAGGGTCTGGTTTAGCACTGTATCCAAGAGCCTTTACCCTCCACAAATCAAATCCCCTCAGGTAGCACAACAACAGCAGTGAGGATAAGTGCTCAACTTGTTTTTTAATCTCTGAATCCATCCTTGAAGGGGACAACTGGAGAAAACACAGCTGAGCAAGCAAATGTGGAAAAACTACAAGAAAAAGCAGGTTAGAAGAAAACCTTACTAAGCAGACAAAGCAAACACAAAATGTCTCACCAAGACAGGGATGCACAACCCAAAAAACATCAATCATAATTCTGCCTCATATCTGTCTGTACTCATATTTTACCTTTAAATGATTCCAACATCTTATGTATTAAATTTAAAAAAAAAAAAAAAACCTTGGTATGTAATTAAAAAAGGACCCCAGTTATGTAAATATCTAAAGAGCATGGTTGCTGTGCATGTAGAGCTGTTTCAGGAGTGCATGGACTATCAAAAAATATTGTTATATCTTGAAAGAATCCAATTTTTTTTGTTTGCTGTTGCTTTTGTGCTGAGCTTATTTCACTAATATTCAGCTTGGATTCTTTTTTATTGCAGGTGTTACCAGAAAGAATGCAACGAAGAGACTTTAGAAGAAACCATAAACTAAAAACTCAACGAGACCTCTTTCTTAAAAAAGAAAATACTTTTGGAGACAAAAAAACATTTAAAAATACTTTTAAAGTGTTAATGCTTTCACTCTGACAGGATTAAGCTGTGAGGATGACTTGACATTGAACACATTTTTTAAGCCATATTTCATACTGTACGTACTGTGACAGAAACATCAAGAACACTCAAATAAATGTTATTATATTGTGACACAACCCAACACTGACAAGTCACAAATCTCTCAAATGCATTAGGTAGATTGCATTAACACAATGCTATTTTGTTATATTTTTCTTATGTATCTGTATTTCTAAGACTTTTGACAAGTGATTTCACTAAGAAATCTGTGTTTGTTGTTTGCTTTTGGTTCGTTGCTTTTTTTGGGGGGGGTTACAGTTTTTTCTTACTCTGCTATTTCTATACTGTTAGCTACTGCACTAGTCCATTTTATCCACAGGAGAATTTCAAGTTTTTTGACATCTTGTGTGTTTTAGAATCTTTGGTATTCTTGTGCATACTTCAACTCTTCAGCTGTCTCAGTTTCCAGTGGGTATCTGCTACATGAGCCACGATGGACTTTTGAGCCAAGAGCTTTCTCCAAAGATACTTTAACAAACAGAAAAAAAGAGAGATGGGGGAGGGGGGAGGGGGGGAGAGAAAAGCAAGAGTGAGACCAGAAGCAGGATCTCTAGAGTGCCTCTGTGTTCCCAGCACTATCTCAGAAAAAGAGACGAAGAGAGAGAGAGAGAGCGAGAGAGACAGCGAGGGAGAGTGTAGAAGATTGGGAAGTATAAGGGTCAGTCCGGGGATTGTTTTTGAAAGGAGAGGAGCTATTGCTGCATGTGTGAGAGGAATCAGTGTAGGTGTTGTGTTTACTTATACAGATGGTTAACGTGATTCTTTCACCGTGTACACAGAGGATATATAAAAAAATAAGCCACCACCATGAGCCGGACCACCTTCTTTGAGGTAAGCCAAATGTACAGTTTTACTGTCACTTGAATAAATGAGACTGTCAACTGCCACTTCCTGACAGAGTGAGTTATTGAAAGGCACTTGAGCAAGAGACTCCACTGAGTGATAAGAGGACCTTCAGAATTTGGGAATTACTTAATGAGGTTGAAAATATTCTATAAGTTTATAAAATCTAAGTTTATCTTCGAGATAAACTCAAAACTGGAGGCTTTTTTTTTTTTAAAAAGATTTTTCTGTAGCCTTCAGTTTCGTCTCAAAGGGCCTGATGAGCACTAATGAACAAGCGGACAAGTAATTTGCTGTAAGTGCAGCAGGCCTATGAACTCTAGCTAATTACAACATGCTCTGGGAAGTGTGCCATGCTCTCAGTAGCTGTTACTGAAAAAGCTGTGAGTCGCATTAGCAAATATTAAAATGGTTTGTGAGAAAGATGTACGTTTCTCAAGCCTGATCTTCTGACAACTTAGACTTATTTGTACAAAAATATCTGTTAATAAAATATTTTACAGTAAAGTGAACTTGACTTCAAAAAGCTTAGCCCTTAATTTAAAAAAAAAAAAAAAAGAGCACACCAGATGTTTCTGCTTGTTTCCAGTCTTTATGCTAAGACAGCTACAAGATCTACCTTCACACTGAATGAACAGATTTAAAAATGGTATTGATCCTCTCATTTAATGATCTGCAAAAAAAAAAAAGGGGGGGGGGGGGATG
>VUQI01028980.1:0-12961 GCA_015106735.1 Paratilapia polleni | reverse complement strand
GCAAAAATTAAGCTAAAAAAAAAAAAAAGAAAAAAAAAAAGAAGACACCTCACACATTTTTCTGTATGTCAAAGCATTCAAATGTTATCCCTTTAATTAGTTTGTAGTCCTGTTGTGACAGAATCCCTGTTTCTGTCTGCAGTTTCAGACCTGACTCCAGGCTATACAGGCCTTCAATGGGCTTCATAAAGACTGGAAGAGGCCCACAGCATTTCAAGGTGTCATGAAAAGTCAGTATTTAGAGCTCATTCATAACAGTTGAGCTGTGCACATGTGTATAAAGGCTGCTTTGCATGTACAGCCCTGTCTGTGTAAGCGTGGACTTGTCTTTCTAAATTTCACTGTATGATGATAATGCAGGCAAAATTGCTGTGTCATTGTGACGCAGGCCCCACAAACAGTCTTTTACAACATGCTGGAAATGCCATAAACAAATGTCTTATTATCGACGCCCTTTCCTTTTACATTGTGCTGGACGGCACATAAAACACTGGCCCAAATATCCTCCACGAAGACTTTCTTCTTGATAGAATCTGAGAATTGCATAACAGCCTTCCCTGCCTTCCTTCAGTTATGTTGTATGTTTACATTCCCGCTCGGGATCAAGCTGCTATAGAAAAATAATGCATGGGTAAGGTTTTAATAATACAAGTGACCAGTGCGGTTATGCAATACAGAGGGCTCTTTGTGCAGGGTTATTTGTGATTATGCAACATGTGTTTTCCTATTTTTGGTTCACAACCAAGTTAGTGTTTCTAAAGCTTAATGTTCCATTCTTTCTCTGAACGAGCCAGAAGGATCCAAACGCACTACATGCATCGTTTACTGTAACTCTAAAGGACAGCTATAAAATGTTAGCCCATAAAATGAAGCCTGTTCAAAGTGTAAACTCACAGCATGCCCAAGTTTGCCCACAGCAAATATCAATGCCACACATCGGAGGTCAAATCTCTTTCTTTATTGTGAAACATACCAGCCAATAAGCTGTGCCAACAACAATAAGTCAGCCAGCTCCAGGTATAACATACTTTATAACAACCATTTTGACTTTGAAATGAGTGCAAGAAGGGATGAACAAAACAAAGTGAAAGGAAGAAAGAAGACAGACTCGAAATCATTCAAAAATGGTGAAACTCTTCAACGGATTCACTCAGCTTCTGATGCAGCAAACATCTTGTAACTGCTTTTGAACAGCATATTAAATGTCAATAAATATGCACTCTTCATTTGTATTATTATAGCATTTCAGCATTCTCGCTGGCTTTGCATTAAATGTGCGTAGAAAGGCCATTTAGACTCAAATGTAGGTTACATCCAACAGCTTTGATATTTGAATTCTCAGCAGCACAGTCAGAACAGCTTGCACTCATTGGATTGCATGTAACAGTATACAAAGTCAGCCTCACAACTCACATTTAATCTCTATAGCATACTCATTTATGACCCTGGTAGCTTTTTTTTTTGTACAACAAATAGTGCTCACATGTATTCTTCAGATCATATGATGAGCTTTGAAAGCAAAATGAGA
Source organism: Paratilapia polleni (assembly GCA_015106735.1). Taxonomy (NCBI): domain Eukaryota; kingdom Metazoa; phylum Chordata; class Actinopteri; order Cichliformes; family Cichlidae; genus Paratilapia; species Paratilapia polleni. Next base: position 11,433 of record VUQI01028980.1, on the reverse strand, counting down.
TGAATGTTGTAAATCAGTGTGACATTAAGTCTTCTAACAAGACTAGCAGTGTTTTAAACTCCAGCAATATGTCAGCAATGTGGTAATAAATCACAGTCTAATTATGGGAAAAATCAGTACATCATCTTAACGGGAAGACATGTTTGATAAATTACACCATTTTCTTAATGTGCGACTGACCTTTAAGAATCGACATGTCATATTTCATTCCTAAAATGTTTCTTAAGTGGGAAATGTGCAATATATTAGCAGATCAGGTTGCAACAGCAGACCTGCTGAGGGCTTTGCTGCACCCCAGTGATGAGACAAAAACATTTTAAAAGAAAAGGCAGGTACATCACTTACAAGCTGTTGACACAATCGAGTGTGTCCCATGGTTGTCACTGTGTTTACACAGTTTTCAGACACACCTGTTTTTTTGTTTTTTTTCTTTGTATGTCGTGGCTAATCGTAATCCTTAAAACAAGTCACAAACGAAACATGCCAATTCAGTCTGAGGGAATTTGTCTAGGATAAAATATTAGACTTACAGAGACTAGCTGTTTCCTCACTAGTGATGACACAAGCAAACGTGTGAAAATGTAATTAAGTGCTTTCAATTCGATCTTTGATCGGCATATACTCAACAATTTCCTCTCTACCTTCTATCAGGACCAAGTTTAGAGATATTGTTAATACAAAATATGTATAAACCTTCATACATCTCGGGTTATAAGTTTGGTACAGATATGAAACAACAGCAAAAGTTTCTCATTAAGATCCATATGACAAATTAACAGATTATTATTATTTTTATTTTTGCGGTGGAATATTTCCACCTGAATGTATTCGCTCAAATCCTCGAGGGCACTTTCTTGGCTACAACGTCACAGAGGAGTTACAGTATAAAACATTATAAGAAACATATTGAATTTTCATGATAAATTATAAATTTCCATATATACAAAATTCTGATGTTTTTACATATGCACATATTAACAGGATCATCCAAATGGTCAGCGGTAGTCTCATTTTGTAGATGGTTTCTTAGAAAGAAACGTATTCCTTGAAGGTTACAGTGAGACTGTTTGTTGTGATGTCAGTGATGATGATATTTCCCATAAAAGGGGAGAATTTTTTAACAGGTGCTTCTTTAGATACCTCGGTGGATATCTGTGTGTCCTCTGTCACAGGAGGTGTATCTTTGACAGCAGGCTCAGGCTCCGGCTGTGTGTCTGCTTCAACCTGCTTCTTAGTCTTTGGGCAGCTCAGGTCCATCGGCTCCTCTTGGCTGCCCAAATCCTCATATGTACATACACTGCTATGGCGTGGGCCGCTGCAGTGGAGGTCCATTGGTTTATCCTGAGGTGGTGTGACCACAGTGCTGGGCACACTGAAGCTCCTCGAACTCAGGTAGATTTTGGATACGCTCCTGTCCTCCACAGGATCTGAGAGCTTTCTCTTGCGGTCATTGGGAAAAGAAGGGATCCGGATCTGGTCGACAGCTGTTGGAGTTGGGATGCTGGTGTCAACAGCCCAAGAAGTCAGAGGAGAGCTAGCAGTCAGCTGTAAGGGTAAATCATCTGGTAAATCAGCTTGACCCCGAGCCACTTCGGTGTTGTATTCCTCCGCTGTGCTCGGCGAAGGTTTGGAGAAATGTCTGTCCTTTGGGGAACACTTTATAGGATGCTCTGCGGCAGAGAGGGAACTTCCATTACAAATTTCTTTGGGGATACCGTTCTCCGGTTGCTCCACCATTTTGGTTCCATGTGCTGGATTGTTTTCTGACGTTTTGATGTTTTGGGGTTTCTCTTCCCTTGATGATTCCCCATGTTTACCCTTTGCTCCGTGAACCTTGTTACTGTCCATATATTTGCTCATGACAATAACAATGCGTCCATTCTTGTTTTTATTCTTGATTATCTTCATTTTGCTGCTAATAGCACTTGGCAGGGTTGCATCTTTAGGATTGGGTTTAAGGGCGTGCTCGCTCTCTGCCTCTTTAACAGCTGGTTTCCTCACTTCCACGGCCAGCTCTTTGACTTTGCTCAGGCAGCCCGTGTCTTTGTCCCGGACCCACTTCTGCTGCAGGGCCAGAGGTAAGTTCCAGCCCGGATTTGCTGGTTTACTGGCTGGTTCCTGAACTTTAACCACCTCTTTGAGCCTAGAAGCCTGTGCGTCATACATATTCGGATCAGGCTCGTAGTGGTGGTGCTTCTTGCTGTTCAGCTGATAGATGAACTTCTTCTTGCTGTTGGCCAGCTGGTCACCAGGGACCTCCTGGCTGCTGGGCTGGTACTGATGGTGCTTCTTGCTGTTCAGTTGGTACTGTTGAGGCTGGGAGCGCTGCTGCACCTGAATAGGATCAGACTTCAGGTTGCCTTCTGCATCCTGAGATGCTTCTTCAAGACCTGCAGGAATACTCGATCTTCGGGCAAATGAGGGCACCTTAAAGAAGAGATGAGACTCAATTGAGCATTTTACCTACATTTATAAAAGGCTTACACTCAACGCCGCAAATACAGAACAAAATAAAGAAAATGTTAGAAAAAGGGATAATGTGGCCAAAATTAAAGCTCTTAACTTTTAATAATCACCAGGTAGCCAGAAACCCATTTAGGGCTGAGGTCAAGTAACCTACACTCCTTATTATGGAACCTTGCCTATTTGGCAAAGCTAAAGGGAAGTGCTTTTAACAGCCAAAACGCATATGCAATATTTGTTTTGAGAAGTAACACCTTTTAGTTTCTGAGCATGTAGATAAAACCAAGACCGAACACTAACTGTCCCAAACTGGTCCACCTAAATTGTCATTCATATTTTTTAATATAGATACAGTGTCCAAAACTGAACCGAGAAAACTAAGATGGCATCATTAGGACATTAGTCATAATAGAGTTATGTGATCAGACTTGACACAGCTCGTATCACAGACAATACATTACATAAGTATTTGTTGTTGTTCTTTTTCTTGATTTTTGGGGTGGGCATAACAAATAAACTGACATCTGCTGCTGGATTACCTAATATAAAAAATGATAAAGCCAATCCGGGATCAAAATAAACTATCCATCAAGAACTTAGTTCACTGGCTCTCTCCCACCATCTTGGCCCCTCCCCCTTCTCCTGTACAGGCTGACCCCACGGATGTCAGAGGAACACTGCAGCGGAATGCTCAAGATGATTCGCCTATGACCTCATGTCAGTGAAGTGCCATGAAGTCACATGTCACCTTTCATCCCTGATTGCTGGCCACGTGTGACTCTGGCAGGATGGTATGCATCTTAAGGACTGACACTGCATAACAATCAGCTCTGAGTCTCTCAAAATATATAATCACACTTGGCTCAGAATATGGGCCTGTAAATGCCTGAGCCGAGGAAGTCCAAGCACGGCAGAACGCTACTTTCAACCTTATGTTTTTGCCTTGGGATAACAAATGGCGACATGAAAGAAAACATTCTGCCGGCGCAGGTTTGCTTGGTGAAAAAAGCCCTCAGGCATGAAACCCAGTTTCAAAATGAGTGCGTACAGAAATTCAGCTGCCCCGCCCTCGCTCTCCTGCGTAAAAAAAATAAACACCGATCATAAGGCAGCCGCTCTAACACACCTGACAGTATCTCTCCTCTTTAGGTCTCTGACAGATTCAGTGGAAATGCAGGCCGTTTCTACAGAAACTACTGTGTTGTGATGACTCTGACATTACCTGGAGCAAAAGATGTTTTGGTTTCGGCCCACGCTTACGATATCCCATCAGCTGCTCCTGCCTCTCTCTGTGAAAACAAAAGATAATTACATTAAATCTCTTGTAACACATACATATATAATATTTCGTTTTTTCAGACATCTTTCTATACAACAAAAATCTAATTATATAAAATTATAGAAAATGACAGGTTTGACATTTGAAGTATTCAAGGTCAAAAGTGGAATTTTGATTTAGAGGACTAATGAATGCCCACATGTGACCCACTGCAAAGCATTATGGTCCTTATTTGCATTGCTCTCCATGGTAATCGGCCCATTCCTTATTCTCATTATCCTGAAGAAATTCAATTAAGGCTACAGCAGGGAGAATCTCAAACATCCTCCCTCCTACAGCACACCCTTCCTCTTCTTACATTCAATCTCTAATTAGGGTCATGAGGTACAAATGAAATGGCATAAATACTACATTGTGGAGTACGCCTGGGATACACACTAATGCCAGGCCTTGTGCAGCACAACGCCTACACTTTGAAAGCGCAGGGTGAAGAATATCAGACTAATAACAAACATGTCTTGGAGCTGCTTTTATTGAGGGAGGAGATGCAGACGTGTTTTTGTAGTTGTACTGGCTAGACCAGGCTCAGGGCTGTCTATGAAATATTGCTCCCTGATATAAACCTCTACTCATCACTTGGCTCCTAAATAACAGCAGTGGGTGAAGGCCAGCTGTACACAGGCTTCACTAGGCATGGGTAAACCCAGCCTATTGTTGCTACAGATGTTCAAACTATCAGAGCTGCCAGAAGATTGCCACAATAAACAGTCGACGTTGCTATAATGTGTATGATTTCAAAAGGCGTCTAACGGGGTGACCCCTGTTCACAGAAGATTTGGCAATTACAGACTCCCTTGTCGAATCCCCTCCCCCATCCATTGGGAGTAGAGAGGAATCCACACACACAGCGCAGAGGCAGCACTCCATGACCATCAGCACACAGCCAGAGACACACACACACACACACACAGAACCAAGCAGGCGGGCAGGCAGGCTGCGGGGGAATATGAGAGCGGTACACTGGAAACGTTGAAGAGCACTGCGCGTCAATTAGCCTTTTCAGAAAAGCGAATTCCTTTCCCCAGCCATCATGTCTTTACCCAGTCCCATGAGCGGCCTGCTGGACTACACAGAGAGAGTATCTCAGAGGCCTCATGGGTCCAGCAACCCAGACAAGATGCAGTTGTTTGTGCACCATAGGGCTAAAATGACAGCACCATTTGACTCAACTAACATCTCCACCTCTGAGGTAGACACTGACCCATTTTTGATTGCTTTACAGGCCTCTGGTAAACCCTGACTGATAGCAGGTTGTCAGCATATGCATCCAAGGTCCAAACTGAAGTGAATTTCGTAAGATGTGTCGAAACAAGTGTTGAGGGGTTCTTCCTGTGGGTGAAAAACACTATGAAACCAGCCTGCAAAAGCACAGCTAAGCACAGCTTAGCTTTTTGTCAGACTATTAGTGACAAGAATCCCATCAGGCAGCAGCATGGTTGCTTGTGTCCTGAACACTAGTCATAGTCTCCAGTGCACCTTATCTGCTGGCTCATGACTGCACAGCAAATTAACATGTAAAATATTATCTCACATGGGGTACACTGCCTTTTTGTTTTAGTAGTCCGTCATACATCTTGTAGCAAATGCAGCTTCTTCCGTTTTCTTTGTGTAACTGGCCCATGGCCTGCGTTAATGCTTATAGTTCTCCAGGCAAACCCACATTCACATAATTATTTTAGACTTATTTGAAAATTTAAGTCCTTCTGCAGATCCGATCTGTCCATTACCACGATTGAGGAATTCTCACTCACTCTCATCATATCCCCACTGTTTACCCCAGGGAGAAAGGGGAGGGTGGAGTGGGGGGTGGGGGTGGGTTAGTGCTAGAGTTACTGGCGCGCCCCTCCTCCCATGCCCTTATATGGTCATGGCTGCACTGGAGGCTGCGCGGCCTCGTCCGAAGTCCACATCTCTCTCTCACCTGTGTTGAAACGCAACGAGGAGACGCGGGTCAAGAATGTTTTCCTCTGGTTCCCATGTGTTGTATCTGCAGAGAGGACCAAACAGCTGTCAGAGAGCTATCACGTGCAGACTTCTTTTTTCTAACTGACAGGCACACAGGCCTTAGCCTATGGCCGCCTCACTCTCTCACTCACTCACACACACACACACACACACATACCTATTCCCACATCTTCACAACTAATGTGCCGCCAGAAAGGACAGGTGAGGCAGATCTCCAATTTAATGTGAAAAATGATTTCTGTTTTTGTTTTTTAAATCAAGATCGAATTTGCAAGACTGGACAAAAAAACTGTTCAGTCGCCATCCCCGCTGCAAATTACCAACCATGAGCAGCAACATGAGGACGGCCAATGGCAGAGGGAAAAATGTCAAACAGAAGCTGTATGTGCTCTCCAAACGGTTCTCCAGCACCGACATACAGTCGGCCATTTTAGCACCCCCGTCTAGTAAATTCGCTGGCAGGGCAGAAATAATTAAAACGGGATTACATGGCTGTGCCTACCCCCTTCCCTCGCATAAATTAGTGAAGGCATCCGCGGATACACTGAAACACATACCGACCGCGCTCTTCCAGCTTCTACACACACACACACACACACGCACACACACTGACACACACTAACCACTGTGCGCGCTCGCCCTTCATGGTTTGCATTTTTAAGTAACACTTCATTTTATGACATATTGCCGAGATGCACCATTTCAGTGCTACATCGTTATAAATGCATTTGAAAGCGTGCATTAAGACTTACTTGGGAGACCAGCCTCGCCACTTGACCAGGTACTCTATCTTGCCCTGTGATGGTGGAGAAGGAGAACATTTTTTTTTACTGAGGCTCATATTAAAACGCGACATTTCATCGTCCGCGCTTTCATCGCGCTTTTACAAATGTGCTTCATCTCTGTTACCTTTCGAATGCGCTTCTTTTCGATGCCCTCCACCGCAAAGACATGCTCTCCGGCGGCAGGGAGCTCCATTCTCGGCTCAGTCCGATCGAAAGGGGACGGGGAGTAGGTGAAATGCTGGCTACCCACCGTCGATGTGCCGTCCGCTCGGTGCGTGCTGTGCGCGCTTGGTAGTTTTCCAGTTGTATCCAAATCCAACTGTATCCCCCCACCTCTCTCTCTCGCTCTCTCTCTCCCTCTCTTTTTCTCTCTCTCTCTCTCTCTCTCTCTCTCCTTTGCACACTCCACAGTCTTGGTATTGAGCGTACAGATATTCACAGTAGTGCGGCTGCGAACAGCTCTTTTCGTGCAATAGCTTCAGCTCGCTGGATGACGTCAGGAGGCGAGGGGGAGGTGGGGACCTTGCAGAAAGGTTGGGGTTTTATCCCGAGCGTATTGGACTGCAGGACGAATATTTGGAAATTCAAATCAATCACCATTTTACTGTCACAGGACATAAGCACGAAATCCGCTTGTGCCGTTATATTGTGTTGTTGTAAAATAAAGGTGGGGAAGCCCTTCTCCAAAAGCTGATGTAACACTCCTGAAACACAAAATCACTTTGACTTTGATTCAAGTACACATCCGGCACAGGTGTAGGTAAAAGCAAACACGTTTACATCAGTTGTATTGCTATTAAAACTAGCGTGGCATACCAACAGAAATGAGGTGATCTGTTTTCAGCAGCATCGAGCAATTGTGCAACACTGCACGTGATGGAGCTGAAATTCAGTTTGGTCACCTGTCTTCTGCTGTAGAGCAACACAAAAAGGGTTTATCAGGAGAGCTTTCTATCAGCGCGAACAAAGATGGTCCCTGAGCCTTAAGTGAGAGCGCAGTGTCACCAAAGCATGTTTTATCACCCTAAATCAAGCTGACTCACTTATTTAAAAAGTTCCCCTTTTATTTCCGATCCCCTTAAATCAGCACAGTTGTAAATGTGCAGAGTGGAGCTTACTAACGGCGCTGTGCAAATATAGGTCACGCACTCTGATAGTCAAACCAGTGCCATGTTCCCTGGGCTCAACTGCTGTTGATTTGACACACGAGAGAGGGGTGCTGTGCAGCTTTTACCCTACCTGTAACAACTTTCAAGCAGTAAACTCGTCCGCTCCCAGAGCGCCTACTTTGTGTCGTCGTCGTCCCCCCCACCCCTCCAAAACCACCACTATAGCCTGTTATTGGTTCAAATATTGGTTATATCTACATGAGGACAATTTAAATCCAGCGGCACAAACCACATCACCAGTGAACATGTATACTGTGCTGTAAATGTCATCCACATTAAGTCAACTGGTTTACAGGGGCTTTATTAGAAACATGAGGCTCCGTGCGTAAAATACAGTTTTTGTGCGTAAATTGTGATCGCGACGATTGATTGTCATGAAAACAGCAAATTTCGTTTGTTTATGATACACCTGTGGTGCCAGAAAGAAACGAACAAGCAAAAGCCGATGCTTTTCTCGCTTCAAAAAAAAATTCAGCACCACAAGGGTTAAAATGAAGCCTCTAAGCAGAGCGGCAGCGGCCAGCCTATTAAATACAGGCACGATATATCTCTGCCCTGCCATATAAGGTAATGGAGAAAAGGCGCCGAAATATCGCATTTTACACTCTTTAATTCCCGGGTTTGAGTCCTGAAATATGTGCTAGAGGGGGTTAAGACCCAACCCGTTACAAACATGCTCGATTAAAGCTTGCTATTTATGCACTATTCCCGTTTTTCCCCCTGCCCTTCATCCGCGGCCAGGGAGCGTATACGCCCTGCTCCCCTAGCAACAGCACGAAAGGAGAGAGAGAGGCAGAGAAACAGGGGGAGAGAGAGACAGAATTTAAGTTTTTGACAAACAAACAAGGTCTTGACAAAATGGCACCAAAGAATATTTCGTTAATCAGTCATTTCTGTCTGAATCGAAATGCGTATTCAAAAGCATCGAGGTCCAGCTCTATAGAGCAAAATTTGGGAGCTGTATGTATTCACAGTCAGCTCTGTTTACTCAGCAGGAACCCAAAATACAAATTATGTATCATTTGATGTTTGTACCGACGGGAAGGACGCCTGATGTCTGCGTCAAGACAGAGATAATCATTTAGAAAATCCTCTGACTCTGCTTGTCGGCGAGATCTGATCACAGCGCAACATAAAAAAAACCTGAATATATTTCACAATGCTTCTGCAATCAATAGACTTTATCTCAGTGGGATTTAATAATAATCGCCACACGCAGAATGACAGTTTTTTGACAATTATTTTACAGATATGTGAGGAATTAGAAGCCAACCCTTCTTTTTTTTAAAGATTTTTTTACACTATCTTGAGCACACTTTATGTGGACCGGTGTGAATGTTTTATCAAAACTGGCCGAGATTTCCATATTGTCCGAAGCACTGTGGCAATTTGCGGATCACTTTAGAAAGTTATATCTAAATCAAATCTTTTAAAGCACTACAACTGCATGTTCTTCTGTAGAATGAGGATGTTTCCAGTGTAGTCGCTCCCCTTTCTTCGCGCCCTCTTAGGAATGCGCTCAGGTGAGCTCATGTCCTGTTGCACTTGTTCACCTGTGACTTTAGGCGCAAGATAAACGTCGCTGCGTGGAAATCGACCTGGTTTTGTGGACAGATTCGTTTGCGAACAACAACAGCAACAACAACAAAAGAAAAAAAAGAAAAAAAAACGCTCTACAGGCAACACTGCCAAATAAAAAAAAAAATACACAAAAAGTGAAATGAGCGCGTATTTCAACAACAACAACAACAACAACAACAACAAAAATAGACCGGTGTCAATCGGGATTTGGTAGAGAAAAAGAAAAAAAAAGACTGGTGAGTTTCTGTTGTATGTCTTTAAATTTTATCCAGGAAAATGCCTCATAATAAACATCAAACGTGCCCAAGCAGACTGCACTGTTAATGTTGTTCTTATACTTTTTTTTATCCTGTCATTGTCTGGAATCTAAAATTTATTGACTTGTTTTTTAAAAGCATGGGAGTGTTTGCAGAAACCTCTCCACGTTTATTTTGTCCTTGCTGCGGCCCGTCAAGGTCAATCGAGCCGTTATCTAAAACATGAGGATAAACTCAGGGTCAGCCAGTCTGTTTTTTATCTCCTGTTTGAAGGGACTCTTTTCAAACAACCTATGGCGTCATCAGCAAAGAGGCTCTTTATGCCACTGGTTTAGATGGTTACTCAACAGCAAGAGCAAAGAAACGTTTTAGGAAATGTGCTGGGGCTACTTTTACATTAAAACTAGAAACTTTTTTTAGTTTAAGGGAGGTGGTGTGATAGACCTGAGTGTGAATTCTACAGAGGGGGAAAAACAGACAAGATGTAGAAATTAAATGATCGTGAAGATGTAAGAATGTTTGTGGAGGGTGCATGCGTGTGTGTGTGTGTAGGAGGGCCAGGGTCAGGTTAAGTCATGATCTCTGGTCCAGTCTCAGCAGGAAGCACAGAAAGCTCAGCTTTGTGACCTTTTTCTATTGCGACATCAATTCTTTCATCATTTTCCCCTTTCCTCCCTTTCTCTCTCTCACTCACACACACACACACACACACACACACTCATTTTGACATCTTAGTGGGGAACTCCATTGACATAATGCTTTCCCTAGCCCCTTACCCTAACCCTAAAAGTCAGAAATGAACCCTAAACCTAACCATAACCTAATTGCAACCCTAACCCTAAAACCACGTTTTGAGCCTCAAAAATGCTCAAACATGCCTTCAAATTTGTGAGGACCAGCCTTTTGTCCACACAAATCACTGTTGGTCCTCACAACTATAGTTTCATGTGAAGTTTTGTCCTCACAAAGATCAAAAGATAAACAAGTACACACACACACATTCTGCATGCACACAGCTGGCTCACTCAAGGAGCAATCCACAAAATGGTGGCTGTGGGGAAGTCAGGAGGCCTTCCCTCAGTTGGCACCTGCCACCCGCTGTGCCAGGACTGCCAACTGAGGGAATCGAGAGATGAGGGGAAATGAGGAGGGAAAGAGGTGGCTGGGAAAGTGTGACTGTCGCAGTGGGCAAGAAAATGAAGAAGGTATGGCTGAAAGAGGAAAAGATGAAGGATGGAGACAGAAGAGAGTGTGAAAGACCATAGCCAAGCATCTGATTCATTCCTCCACAGAGGAAGAAAAGGGTTGATTGGTTTAAGGGACAGAATACAAGGACAGGGTGGAGAGGAAGAGAAGGAGGGGGTATTACAAAAATGTTTAGAGGGCCTTCAGCCATTCTCACAGCGCTCAGCAGGCAGTCATTAAGCTCCGCTATCAAACAGGCTGATGTGGCAAGGACGTGCAGATGAAACAAGAATCACGAAGACAGAAGAATCAAGGTCGCACACTGTTGCTGAAAACAGATTATGAAAACTCTGAATAACTGAAACAAAGGGTCTTTAATTAGCTACTGTAAATATGCTCTGTGATTCCTATATACCAGTCTATTCAGGCTAATTATGCTGTTACAAAAGCTTTCTCTTTCCAGTGCCTGCATCCCCTTCTGCTTCAAGTGCTAACACAGAAATCTCCCCTCTCCTTTGTCTGCCCCTGACATATGTTTAATTATGATAATTGTAACAAATGAAAGCTATTAGGAAGTCATTCATCTTGCAGATTTTAATGTGCTATGAAGAACGGGTGGGGAGGTGTGTGCGTGCACGTGGTGGCTGGTGTGTGAGTGTGTGTGTGTATGTGTGTGTGTGGGGGGGGGG
>VUQI01028978.1:0-13042 GCA_015106735.1 Paratilapia polleni | reverse complement strand
ATTGTGCCAAGTGTAAAGTTTGGTGGAGGGGGGATTATGGTGTGGGGTTGTTTTCAGGAGTTGGGCTCGGCCCCTTAGTTCCAGTGAAAGGAACTCTTAATGCTTCAGCATACCAAGACATTTTGGACAATTTCATGCTCCCAACTTTGTGGGAACAGTTTGGGGATGGCCCCTTCCTGTTCCAACATGACCGTGCACCAGTACACAAAGCAAGGTCCATAAAGACATGGATGAGCGAGTTTGGTGTGGAAGAACTTGACTGGCCTGCACAGAGTCCTGATCTCAACCTGATAGAACACCTTTGGAATGAATTAGAGTCGAAACTGTGAGCCAACATCAGTGTCTGACCTCACAAATGTGCTTCTGAAAGAATGGTCAAAAATTCCCATAAACACACTCCTAAACCTCGTGGAAAGCCTTCCCAGAAGAGTTGAAGCTGTTATAGCTGCAAAGGGTGGGCCGACATCATATTAAACCCTATGGATTAAGAATGGGATGTCACTCAAGTTCATATGTGTGTGAAGGCAGACGAGTGAATACTTTTGACAAAATATTGTATATACTGGTAATAGTGACACCAATGCAGTATCTGAACTGAATGTCTCCGTGTTTGATTTTGTGTGCAGCATCAGAGATGATGATACTCTGAGAGACTCCACAGTAACTACCAGATTTGGAATAACAGGTTTCTTAAGCTGTCCAAGTTCTGAGGGTAAAGTTTGTGTAACTGTTCTCTCTGAGGCATCCGGTCTGCACATCACTGATGTTGAGAGTGAAGGCTCCGGTTCAGTTTGTCTGGACACCGTCAGCTGACCTAATAATGTGGTTGATGACGCATCCTGAGTTTGCTGAGACATCAAATCCTGATTTGTCCCAGATGAAGCTGGGGACAGATTTTGGATTGTATCAGAGTGCTGCTGCGGTGGTGGTAACCGAGTGATCATTACGTATGGTGACACATTTGGAAACAGCTGAGTAGGTGGTACGTTGTTTGATGATGGCAGTGGGCATATTGTCCTCAGTGCGGAGCCCAGCAGAATGAGAGTGGATGAGAAACAGACAGGGAGTTGTGGACGGTGGATTTGGCAGTGTTGTGGTCTTTGATAGGCTCTCTGTGAGCCAGGGGAGAGAAAATGCAACACTTCGGTTCAGTTCCCCTTACAAACAGAAAGACAGAGTGCTAACATTATATTTAACCCTAGAGTTTAAAGCTTCTAGAGTTCAGTTAACACATATATTGTTCATACAGACAAACCACACAGACTTACAGTTCAACTCCTACACTTTGAGTGATTTTAGTGCCTTCCAGCTAACTGTTTTGTTTGCTGCTTTTATTTTTTAGATGCAGGAAGCTGTCTTTAAAAAAAAAAACCCAACAACTTTCTCATACTTCCAGACTTTCTTCATCCTTCATTCTCTCATCGTCACTGTGATCCAATAATCGACCTGTCTGCGTTGAGCCAATCAGTCTCTATTTCCTCGTCTTTAAAAGTCACTGCTATTCTGTCATTTAGCCCTTCATCCAGGATGTTTAGAGAGCTTCATCCAATCTGTCCTCTGCTTCACTACCACCACCCCACCCAGCATCTAAACTCCAGGTTCCTACCTTCATTCGGGTCATATGTTGCTTCATCTGACAGTCAAAATGCTTCTACATTATTAACTCTGTACATCAATAAATAATGTTCATCGCTTTCACATGATCTCTCCTCAATTAATCAGTCACTTCTTTTTTTGGGAGTTACTGTTTTAAATTTCCAAACTCTTGTTCTACCTAGCTTCTTGCAGCTGCTCCCTTATTCAAGGGGTCACCACCAGAGGTGGGAAAAGACAAAGTACAATTACTTTGTTACTTTACCTAAGTAGAATTCTCAGGTATCTGTACTTTACTTGAGTATTTATTTTTCGGGAAACTCTTTACTTTGACTCCCTACATTTTAACACAAATATCTCTACTTTCTACTCCTTACATTTTCAAAACAGGCTCCTTACTTTAGGTTTAATGCATTTGAGGGGAGTTATTCCACGTCACTGCGCGCCTTCAAACATCAAAGCAATTTGAACCTAAATGGAGGGAACAATAACACGTAAGAGACAATCCTATTGGTGTATCCATCACTGTTATCATACACAAAGAGATAAAAGAGCCCAAAAAAAAAACCCCACATAATTTATGCATCATTTATAGCACTATACTCGGGGGTTAAATTGGGCTGGAACAACATCCATAAATTGTGGGCATGGTATATCAGCATCTAGCTTGCAAGAGAAGTGAGCATAAAGGGAGTAACGTTTTTTTAAGTGGCAGGTAATTTCAAATGCAGCGTTTCTAACAGCTCACCAGATATCAGCAAACTGTTTGTGTGCAGTTTGTCACACAGTGCGTCTGCTGGCTAAAGCTGCAGCTGCTGTATTTCCCAGAGAGAGAAAAGTATGAGAGATAACTTCACTCAGAGAAGGAGAAATATGTAAGAAAGACAGGACAGGAGAGGAAGAAGAGAGATTAATTTTAAAGGTAAGGACTGCTCAGTGACATTTGAACTGGAAATTTAAAGACTACATATAATACACGTAAGGCAAAAAATAGCTGGTGGAACTGTCCTTCAAAGAGCTACTTTTTACTTTTATACTTTGAGTACGTTTCAGAGCCTGTACTTTTCCCCTTTTACATGGGTAAAGAAGTTGAATCAGTACTTCAACTTTTACCAAAGTATTTTTTAATACAAGTATCTGTACTTCTACTTAAGTAACAAATATGTGTACTTTTGCCACCTCTAGTCACCACAGTGGATGGCTCCATATATTTAAAACATTATTTTTTCGGGGCTTTCCAAGCCTTTATTAGACAGCCATAGTGAAGAGGAGACAGGAAAGCTGGGAGAAAAAGAGTGCGGGAAGACACACAGCAAAGGGCCTCGGGGCAGAATTGAACCCAGGCCACTGCATGTGGCCCTACAGCCTGCTCTACTACTGAGCTGAACTAGCACCCAGGTTGCACATATTTGATTTGGCAGATTTTTATACTGGTTGCCCTTCTTGACTCAACCCCCAAGGGTTCTGTGTCTTCTCCTGGTCTTGAACCAGGGATCTTTCATGTGTTAGGCAAATGTGTAAACCTCTACACGATGGAACCACTCTCCAAACTCTAATTCTACCGTTATAATGAATAGAATATCAATTCAGAGGCGCTATTGTAGCTTAAAAATTGACTGTCAGTGTGGTGTTGTACCCAAAAGGTAAAAAAAAAGTCTCTTAGTGTAGGTTTAAAATATTGATCATTTTCATTCATTGGACTCTGTTTTTCTTTATATGATCCTCAACACCAGCCTAAACTCTAACACAGTGATTTGTTTTCCATGTGGCCTATGCCTATCACATTTCTCTGACTATATTAGGCCACATATGTTCCTCCATTCCTTCATCCATTGAGCTCCATTCAGCTGTGGGCTCTCTTTCAAACGAGGTCAAGTCATTACAACATATGATCTGAATGACTAAGCACCCAGAACAATCCCACATAGTCATATAGAAGTCAACAGCAGCAGACTTACCGTGTGAGCTCACTGTGGACTGACACTCTGAGTCAGTGTGGTTTGTTCTGTAAGATTCAGTCCAGAGGGGGGTTTCCGTCTCGTGAGGTCGCGGGGTCAGACAAGTGGTGAGCGATTCTCTGCTGACTCCCCTCCGTGTCAACTTGGAAGTGACACTGTAAGGGGTCGAGGTCAGCGGCAGTGAGGGGTGAATACTGTGTGATCTACAGGATGGAAACGATGTTTGGTATTACAACTTTCCAAGTCTAACATTGTGTGAACACAATATCTGCCTGTTGGTGTATGTTTAGGCAAAAAGAGTGAAGCAAATACTTCTGGGGTCCAGAGTGTAACTGCTACTTTTTCAATGCAACCAGTTGCCTTAATGAGAGGTTTTATTTTTGAATGGACTGTGTGTGTTGACTCTAGTTTTGTTCCCACATGATTCAGATGCATCAAAGTTGCTGACAGACTTGGTTCCGGTTTTAAAGGAAGTGCATACATGTGCGAAAATTTCCCACTCTGCTGGACCCGTGTGGGAGGTGAAACAATCACATTTGGAGTAGGTGTAAATTTCTGCCTGTCTCTCTTAACATTGCATTGCACCTCAGCGGCTGCACACAACACCTTCCATCCCAAGACTGGAGCTCCAAGGAAACTCGCCAAACTCCCCGCCTTCATACTGTGCTCCAAAGCCTTAGCTAAATCAGGCAGTCGTTCCTCATCTTCACAACCAACGGGCCACAGAAGCTCAGCAACATCTCCCGTAGCATCTTGTTTCTCAGCAAGCCCGCCTTGCCTACAAACTCTGAACTTTTCTTGTTTTAGTAAAAGGGATTTCTGTGTGAAAACAGGGAGAAAAAGCTGACGAGCAGGCGCCGGTAGTCGGTAGTACTGACCAAACGGATACATTGGCTGCCGTCAAGAGTTGCAGGGTTCAGCTGAAGGAGAAGGTTAGCCCAGATGATCATCTCCCTCTCAGAGCAGGACAAAATGTCCATATTAGAGACAAAGCAACATTATTTTTTATTTATTTTAAAGGATACGTCTGGTGATATTCCAACCATAAATTACTAATGAGTATTTCCTAGTGATTCCTCTCCCTCTTACCATGCTGGGCTCTTCTCAGTCACTGTTCTGTTTAGGATATGCAAATAAAGTGGGCAGTGCACTTCTCTCTAGTTTGAGGCAGTATATCCCACAATCCTCACTAAAAGCCAGGCCAGACAGACTGCTAGTTTGTTGACTGAATACCATCTAGTGAGGCAAGGTGCCATCTCCATCAGCCAGGGACAGCTGGAGGTTAAAAGTAAAGTTGATGTTTAGTAGTTTGATTTTTAATTTTTATGAGCATTCTTGTATGTAGCTGACACTGCTTCTAGGTTGAAGACACTTTTGAGGAGCATCCATGCTGCCCCAGAGAAAACATTTTACGGCAATTTCTCCTTAATATAACTGTGACCAATGAGACCACATAGCTCAACTGCAAAGCCAGAAAATATATCAGTAATCCACCAGCTCAGTTTGTTAATCTAGATAAATTCAAATACCCCTAAAAAGCTAATTTGATTTCCTGCAGTTCACCCATAGCTTATTCCTCACTACACTGCCTCACTCAATCAGACCCTGATCTATCAACTTGCTCTTCATCACTGATATCCTAACCCTTTAAAAAAAAAAAAAGAGTTAATGTCTTTGAGTTTTTTCTTTTGTAAGTAAAGAAGTAATGCTCAGCTCACCTGATAATGCTGTACATGTCCTGGGTTTGCAGATACAGGAAGCCTAAAAAAGAACGCTGATCCTGGTTCAGATGTAAAGTTGGCAACCCTGTCAACTTGTCCCCTTTGGAGACAATGTTGCATTAAACTATGACTGTGTATCACATTCTGGAGCAGCAGAATTAGTTTGAGGTGACTGGGAGGTTATCAATTTCTTCTAATTAATTACACATAATGCTTAATCTGATCATATCACCATAGTTTCACGTAGATCTTTCTTCCCTTTCTGTCTTGGGAGATAATAAATCCTATAAGCTCCGCTGGGCTTTTTTTTTTTTTTAAGGAAAAGAATGCTAGATATTCAGAGTGTCAACTAATGTTAATTATGGACATTAACTACAGTGCATGAAAGACCACCAAAATATGGATTAAATGTATCAAAACACACACACAAAAAAATACTTTGACCACCTACTATGTAAGTCTTTGCTACCATCCATGAAATTCACAGGAGCAAAGTGCATAAATGCCATGGTTCTGGTTATTTTGGAGGCTGAAAGTAGGAACTGTTTTCTGCTGTCCAGCCTTCTTCTTCAGATATGTCTCCATCCTTCCTCATTATACTGTAACAAAAAACTGACATTCTTAACAGAGAGCACACTCAGTAGTCCTGAAACTGTCCAGTTAAATGTGAGGTTGAAAGAGGCCAAAAATGAGATGTAGCTCTTGTGTTTTTTGCAGTGTCTGACCTTGGAGTGAATTTACTGGGACGTCCACTCCTGGGAAGATTGTGGCATTGTGTTAACACACAGCTGAATGTTCCAGACCTGCAAATTGCCAAAACTTCTGCTTTTATGGAGGTGCTCACAATTGCTGATGATCAGTTTGATTATCAGCACCTGGCTGCTACTTACCCTCTTAATTCCTGAGGAAGCAGTAAGGGTGTACTTAGGTTTTCACAACTATTAAAGCTAAGTTTTTAATTGCTTCACTGAAGTAGTTAATAATTTATATTTATTATAGTAAACTGTTGGTTTCTAGCAATAACAGATAATTTATACTTAGTTCCCATCTACTCGACAATGTGGCCATAAGAACAGCAAACTGCTAGCTGTCTGAATATTTTGGCTGGTTATATATATGCAACATAGGGGTATGGATGCCACTTATGCACTAAATGAGAGAAAATTACTTTTACAAGTCTAACTGCTCCTGGGACCTAGATGGTGCAACTCTAAAAAAAAAAAAAAAAAATGCAGATTAAAATTGTCACTTATTGTAAGCACAACATAATTCCAATGAAGTGGTATCAGTCAGTGGTATGGAGCTGCAGACTATATGTATGTAATTAGGGACAAATTTTCAGACAATGTGCCCTTGGGCACAGGCATTTAAAAAGAGTCCCATCACACCTCTCCTGCAAACTAGTAAGACACCCAGACTGAGCAAGGCTATCAGTCTCATTCTAGTTTTATGCACACATTTACATAAGTGTACATCTTTCAATAAAATATATTATTCTGGAAAAGTAAGTGATACTAAAAAGAAACAGCTGGAGGAACAATTTACAGCTAGTTTGGTTAATTGGTAACAAGTCAGTAACATGACTGTGTATAAAAAGTGCATGTTAGAGAGGCAGAGTTTTTCAGAAGTAAAGCTGGGCAGAGGTTCACCAAAGTGCAAAAAAC
Source organism: Paratilapia polleni (assembly GCA_015106735.1). Classification (NCBI taxonomy): domain Eukaryota; kingdom Metazoa; phylum Chordata; class Actinopteri; order Cichliformes; family Cichlidae; genus Paratilapia; species Paratilapia polleni. Next base: position 6,106 of record VUQI01028978.1, on the reverse strand, counting down.
TGTCTACAAATTGTGGAACAACTTCAGAATAATGTTCCTCAACATAAAATTGCAAAGACTTTGAATATCTCATCATCTACAATACATCCAGAGAAATCTCTGTGCGCAAAGGACAAGGCTGAAAATCAATATTGGATGCCTGTGGTCTTCAGGCCCTCAGGCAGCACTGCATTAAAAACAGGCATGATTCTGTCATGGAAATCCCTGCATGGGCTCAGGAACACTTCCAGAAATCACTGTCTGTGAACACAGCTCACCGTGCCATCCACAAATACAGGTTAAAGTTCTATCATGCAAAGAAGAAGCCATATGTGAACATGATCCAGAAACACCGCCAAGTTCTTTGGGCCAAAGCTCATTTAAAATGGTGGAAAACTGTTCTGTGGTCAGAGGAATCAAAATTTGAAATTCTTTTTGGAAAATGTGGACGCCACGTCCTCTGGACTAAAGAGGAGAGGGACCATCTGGCTTGTTATAGAGTGCAGTGAAGACAGACTCTCCAGTGATGGGCCACACACTGATGAGCTAACACATACCACGTCTTGCACTACATTCACAATTAAAGTAGAAATATAATATAAGATAAAGGTTTACTGTAATGACATGATAGCTGTAGTAAACTTAGGTCACTGCTTAGGTATAAGCCAGTAATATAAGCCTGCTCACCAGCCAGTAGTGGCCAACTGATAACAAGCAAATCCTGCTGCTGCTGTAATATCTTTAGAATAAATATGGCATACCATTCAGCAGCAGCCACTGAATGGTCCATTGAATTCACATCTAGCAGGTGGGCATCACCTGTGTTGTCTCCTGCATGATCTGCTCAGGCAACTCCCTCACCTAAACCAAACAGAGTACTTCCAAAGCAGAGAAAGTGTCTGAAGCGGACTGTTTTTTTATTTTATGCAAGAAAGGACAACTTTGGACAAATCCCGACCTGACTCTTCCAACATTGTCCAAAGTTCATGTATAAAAATGTGGTTTTAGGGGTTTGAAATAGATGATAATGATAAATCACAAGGTTAAACAGAGGAACAGGACTTCCACGTTCTCCTGTACGGAGGTCTGCAGGTGTGACTACTTTATTCTGCTTTATTCAGAGCAGCCGTCATCAAACTAATGATTAACAAACTGATCATAAACAGGAACACATGAATAAACATCAGCCTAAAGAGAAGAACTTCATATGATTGTTTTTTGTTGTTGTTGTTTGGCTCATATCCTATTGGCTAAGGTGGAGGGGTGGGGCTCATGACCTATACTCCAGCCAGCCACCAGGAGGCGATCCAGAGATTTTGGCTTCACTTCTTGGCAGCTGTCACCTTGTTCCTCTTGCAGTCCGTGGTCAGACCCTTCCTGCCCTCTGCTTGACACTTTTTGTCATAAAACGTATAAAACCTGTTTCATATAATCATGACTGACCAGAGGTGAACTACAACCCACAGGCTTGGCAGTCAGCCATCAAGGCCAAATCAGGGATATAATCAGCTCTTTATATCATGTATTTCATAACCCCTCTAACCCCAGCTGCAGCTGGTCTGATATTTTATCCTGTGTGAGCACTTACTAAGGAAAACATCATCCAGAGGAAACAGTAGAAGGTTTGGAGCAGCAGACAGGTAAAGACGGTAATGTGCCAACAGTCAGGTTTGGAAATGCTTCCATGTGTATAATAAGAGAAAGAGAGATGTGGCCTTGAGGTGAAGGAATAATCCAGAGGAGTGAAAAGACAACGAAGTTAAGTTCTAGGTTTCATTAAAGTGTTTCCTGGCAAAGCAGAGTGTGTGTGTCAAACCTCCCTAAAACACCGGACTACAGTATTTCTACTGTATTCCTCTGTGTGTGCATGTAAGCTGAAACACACACACACAGAGGAAGGTGATCTGTTTGAAAGTTTGCATGTATGTGCTGTTAACAGCTGTGAAAAAATAATGCAGCCCTAAGCAAAAGTACTGGTACAACTGTGTGTTATGTAAAAACACTAAGGTCCTCTTTTAAGCAAAGGGATACAAGTTTTCTCACCAAAATGCACTTTAGAGGGGATCTGTTATGTTAATTTCCATATTTTTATTCTTGGGCTCTACTAGAGTAGCTTTGCATGATTCACAGTTCAAAACAATCCTAATTTATCTTATACTTCCTTTTTATAGCCACAGCTCCTGTCTCTTTAAGGCCTCCCTCCACAAAAGCCCACTTAAAGGCCAACTTCAGCAAGCCCGCCAAAGGGCAGCATCCAGCGGCTGTTAGCTGTACTGCTTTTGCTTCATGAGTGTGCTGTGCCTGTAGGACATGAAGATACACTGGACTCATTAAATGTGCCAAAATGTTGCAGAGCTTAGAGGTGTATTAAAGAGAACTGGGTACCTGATTGCACAATGGCACTTCATTCATTCAAAAGAAGAAGTTTTCCTCCTCCATTCTATGGGCCCTGGATGTTCTTGGGCCCACAGACTATGATATAATAAACGTAATGGTGTTTGGACTCAGGTCTTATCAGTGGGAGGCAGCTGAACTAGAATCAATATGTTGTGATATAGGGCAGGTATTCTCCCCCTCTCTCAGATGCTCAATGTTAAGCTCTTTTCTGTTACAGTAAAATGTGGGCCAAAGTTTTGGCATGCACTCACAGCTTAGTGTAGTCTACCCTCACCAGTTACACACACTCATTCTGATAATTCCTGGAATTTTATATTAAATAAGGCTTCTAACAGCAACTATTTAAACACTTTCCTCCCCAAATTTTGCACTGTGAAATGGAAACGCCTACAAAAACATATTCAATGAAGTGGGTTTTGCACAGGTGCAGATGGTTAGTAAATCTGTCCCTAACTGGCCTGATGAACTATGAAGTGGCCAAAAACTGGTAGCTTGAAGCCTGACAAGATGGATTCTCCCAGCAGTTTGGCTAGGAGCTTTCAGTGTTCTAACTTAAATTGCATTACGTACACTTACTAAATGTTAATTTTTAATCTGAAAAGCAAACTTATAATCACATTTGCCAGGTATATTCTATGCAGTAGAAGTATACCGTAGAATGAAGCAGAAATACTACAGTAAAGTAGAAGTTCCTTAAAACCATAATCGAACAGTACAGTAGAGTAAATGTACTGTTTTCCAGATGTCATCGTGTGAAGATATGTTTTATGGTCCTTACATGTTGTTAAGACTCTGTTTCAAGAAGGTTTGGGCTGTAGTTGGGCTAAATATTACAGTATGTGTATTTGTACCTTGTGGCATCAGATGCCAGAGTTTAGGCCAACATAAACTTTCATGTTTTCTGACTTTTATGTTTTCTGACAGAAATTAAGCTTGGCTTCATTTGATATTCAAAACTTTATTCATAACACAATACCTTTCATATGTCAAACAGGTCAGTCGTGCAGGAATGAGGAGAAGCAGCATCAGATTTTAGCGTCTACTGAACATTTTTTAATTTTCAGGAGTTTGTCTTGGCCTCAGCTTCATTACAATGCTTTTCATGTATGAGAGACAATGCCAGCTGTTGATTACAGTGGAATAACCAAAATGGTAAAAGCAGAGTGGGAACCTGGACTTCCTGCTGGACTGAGGTGAAAGTCATGAACAGAACGTAGCTTGTCATCACTCAAGACTGCCGCTGGTCTTGTACAAAACACAAAAATGTCTTCTGGGCCTTAGGTAGTGAAAGGCCTGGCTTCTGATCTCATGATGTTGCAGTCATTCATTACAACTTACATCATGAAAGTCATGACATTTTTCCAGCTCCTGCAAACATCATCAGCAGAAAGCATCGAGTGCTACTTTCTGCACAGCAATAAATTCACAAGACTTGCCAACTGACCATCTTTTGGTCAGATGTTTTACTTTTATTCTCACCACTCCAGAAAACTGCTGCTGAGCAGATACAACAGTAAAAAAATTGTAGTTATTAGGCAGCATTTGATTCGCTGAAGGAATCTGCAGTCAGAGAGAAGGTTAAGAGTCTGATTTATCCATGATAATAGTAAGGACTTTTGTAGATTCCCACAGTACCCTGACCCAAACCAGTCGAAAAAGCTTCTAAAATCAGTCCAAAATGAAGTTCAGACATTATAAAACCAATCCAAAACACTTAAACAAATATCAGTGTGACAGAAAGAACAGAAAACAACAGAAACAAGATATGAAGAATGCATATTTGGCATGATTTTAAGTTTGGGGCATGTCCCATCAGCTAACACTTGGGGCCAGTTTATGGCCTATGCTGGAACCAGTCAGGCTTTTCTTCTGGGGAGCTGTGAGTTTGGCCATGCACAGAATATTAGAATAGAATATGCAACTTGTTCACTTCTTCTTGCACAGTTTTGTTCCTGAGCTTTGGGTTCTTTTGTTCTGTTTTTGGCTACTACATCAGTGCTTCTGGTATAGCCAGAGCATCTTGGGCCCAAAACTTCTTTCCATGTTCATTGTTTACAAATGTAGATGCATTTTCAAAAGCTAATTAAAAACTAAACTGGCATCGGACAACAGATAGATGTGCCTAAACTGTATTTTGGGAAATCTGCTCCCTTGTTTGCTATGTACTCTGTGGGGACTATTTGCCTGCATGCGACCAAAGCCTCCCTAAAATGTGATTGGTCAATACCACGTGGACTACTAAAAGACTACACACAGAAACCAGAAAGCTTCCAATGGTAAAAATTCTCAGCACCCAAGCTGGCAAAAGTCAACAGCATTGTGGTCTCATATCTGTCTGTGACCCCATTTTACTGGCAAACAAGCACGACTGGCTCCATCATACCAATTCAATTTTTACCCTGTAGTGATGCCTGGTGCCTTTTATAACCTTTCAAACAGTGGATGATACCAGGCTGCAATGTCAGCTCTTTTTCTCACTGAATACAAGGACCCACAAGATTCATGAAAGGTTAAAGAAGAGGACTTGACAAGTAGCTTCAGCCCACGCTTTATAAAAGAATCATCCAGGAGACGGGGCCAGCCTCTCTGTTCATTTTGGTCAGAAAAATATCTCAACAAGTGTTGAAAAAAAAAGACCACCAGATTTTTACAGGCAGTCATGGTTACCAGACAATGAAAAATACCAGCCTTTTTGTTTGGAATCCTAATGACATGTTTGGCTTTTAGTAATTGTGTACTTTGGTACACAATTCATGTTCTCCAGAGGATTTACCTTAATGACTTTGGTAAGTTGTCACACCACCATCAGGTTTTACATATTCAGTCAAATCTTCACATCTGTGAGATGGACTGGGATAAAAACTGATGATATTCATGGTACCCAGAGGATGAATCCTAATGACTTCTCCTGTTGGCATTGCGGGTTCAGAGCAAAACGTCTTCACAATTGTTGGATTAATCGTACAGATAAGACATTTCTGGCCCCCTGAGGATGATTCCTCATAACTACAGCTCTGATGATTCCCATGAGCTGTACAAATGTTGGCATGCTCACATATTGAAGGACTAGGACAAACATTAGCATGTTTCACAGAGCTACCAGCATGGCTGTCGACTCTTAGAGCCAGAGTGACAATTAGAGTTCAGTGATATGCTCTGGATTCATGTCCCCAAAAAGTGTTTAGAAAACCGCATCTAATGTCATGACAGTTTATTAGGTCTCTACAACTGGAGATATGGAAATGAAACTATTCAGCTTCCTTTTCAAGAATTGGCAGCCAAGGGGCAGCTGTGGCTCAAGAGATAGAGCGGACATCTTCCAGTCGGAAGATTGGTTGATCCCTGGCTCCTCTAGTCTACATGTCCAAGTGTCCTTGGGCAAGATACTGAACCCCAAATTGCTCCTGATGCATCCATTAGAGTGTGAGTGTGTTCGTGATAGTTAGTATCGGTCCATTTACCATTTACATATGCACAGTGCATCTCGAATTATAAAAGCATTAGGCTAAAAGACTTCTGAGCACTCTCGGGATCACTCAGTCACAAAATGTCTTTGTTCTAAAGGTTCAGGTCATCGGTTGTGAAATACTGAACAATGGAGCAACAAATTTTTTCCCAGACTTTTTGTTTTGTTTTTCATATTTTTGATAACCAGTTTTGCTTCAGAAGAAATAAAGAAGAAGGAATGTGAGGTAAAAAAAAAAAAAAAAAACATTAAAAAAAACCCCAA
>VUQI01028977.1:4915-15749 GCA_015106735.1 Paratilapia polleni | reverse complement strand
CAGTACTCTCGCTGCAGCATTCTGGATTAATTGAAGGTTTTTCAGGGAGCTTTTAGAGCAACCTGATAATAGTGAATTACAATAGTCCAGCCTAGAAGTAATAAATGCATGAACTAGTTTTTCAGCATCACTCTGAGACAGGATGCCTCTAATTTTAGAGATATTACACAAATGCAAGAAAGCAATCCTACATATTTGTTTAATATGCGCGTTGAAAGACATATCCTGGTCAAAAATGACTCCAAGATTCCTCACAGTGTCACTGGAGGCAAAAGTAATGCCATCCAGAGTAAGTATCTGGTTAGATGTCATATTTCTAAGATTTTTAGGGTCAAGTACAATAACCTCAGTTTTATCTGAATTTAGAAGTAGGAAATTAGAGGTCATCCAGGCCTTTATATCTTTAAGACATGCCTGTAGTTTAGGTAATTGGTGTGTGTCATCTGGCATCCCATTGCAGAGGAGCACATCAGGATGTAACAGACTGTAAAATGAAATCTCTGATGGCATTTTAACAGAAGGAGATAGCAGTTACTTCAAAAATGTTCACACTGCAATTATTTTCATCCAACACACAGCCGCTACTGTGTGTGTGTGTGTGTGTGTGTGTGTGTGTGTGTGTGTGTGTGTGTGTGTGTGTGTGTTCTTACTATCTTTGTGAGGACCTATTTCAGTTTTGATGTCCTTTTGGCAGCCATGATATTTGATACTTGAGTATTTATCATGACTGTTCCAATAGCACTGTGCAAATTAGTTAGGAGGGACATTCTGACTTATCAACAAACATTCATTATCACCTTCAAATTTCATAGCATTTGTAAATGCTCTGAATTTACCAATGTATTAACACCTTATGCAGATAAGATACCCATAAACAGATTTCAACTGTATATAAAACATGTATGTAGGCACCATGATGTCACCCATCGCCTTCTGGCCTCCATGATGTTGGTGTTTTGGCACCAGTAGTGACCATAATTACACTACAGGGTGGAGTGCTAAGTTATTAGCTAATGCTAGAAAGCTACATTTATTGACTGGCTATAATGTTCAGACAGAGATACCTGCTAATTTGTGTAAATACAAATAAAATACTAGAATTTCACACACCAAACCTGGAGCACGGAATTCTTATCACACAGCAGGCCATATTATTTGGCAACTAACTGCACATAAACTTAGCACAAAAAGTAAGGAAATTTGTGTTTGGTTGATTATTTCTTTGTTGTAACAGTTCTTCTTGGCAATAAATCTTATATCGTTGGAAAGCCTGTTTATTTCCCTTTAAATGGTACCACATCTGTAAGGAAAATGCATTTGTGGGTTGAGTAGCAGAGTTGAGTAATGTGGGTTGCGCCCATGAAGAACTTTCCACACACTGCACACCATGCTGAGATATGCCACGTTTTCAGCTAATAGCTCTTTGGGAATCACCTTGTTGGTGTAAAAATGCTATTTTAGGCCTTTCAAACTGTGTTATCTTTGGTATTGTTCATAGACTCAATTAAAGAAATGGGAGCAAATGATGTGTTTTTGTGACAGGCTGCTAGTAACAAAGTGCCTAAAGATACAATTTAAAATTGATTCTTTGCTAAGTTGTCTGTTACGTGTAGACACAACAATGGTTCATCCTTTGAGTTAGGAGCCTTTTTTATACTTGAATGATTCATAGGTCAATGTTAAATGGCTTGACAAAACAAAAAAAAAAAACAAAAAAAAAAACATTCCTTGACTGAAAATGAGTGAAAAAGCAGCCAATGCCCAAAGAAAAACTTTGAAAGACCTTCAGAAAGCCTGGAGAACTAATGCTTGAGATCACTTTAAACAATTACAAGAAAGTCTGGCTCCTTGGAAGGAAAAAATTTGGCTCAAGAGTTTTGTGCAGTATTGTTAAAAGGCACAACTACAACAACTGTAAATCTGAGATGGCCTTAGTGGGAGGTTTAGCTACTGCAATGCTGACTTCTCACAGACTGTGATGAGAGGCCAATCAGTACTCGCTCTTTTTTTTTGAAAAACCTGTAAGTACTGTTGGTTCATGTTTTCAATTTCTCTAAGAGGCTAGATGACTCCAAAAGATACAAGACAATACAATACTAGAGTTACTCTAATAATTGAGAATCCTGGACCCATTTCATCTTCGGTTCTCCCAACTGTGAGAAATCTGTGTGTTACTTTTGATCAGGCATTCAATTTTGATGTTTTGAATGCATGTTGGCTGTCTTGTACAAACTTGTTTTTATTATCTGCAAAAGATTGCCCATCTTAAATATACTGTGTCTCAGTCTGAAATGGAAATGCTTTAATATATTCACTGTAAAGCACTTTGTGAATTTTGTTCTTAAAACGTGCTATATGAATTAACTTTATTTAGTTACTTACTCTGTGATGTTCCTGTCTGTGCTTTGTGGCAGTTCCCTGTGGCTCAGTGTCACCATCAGGAAGGATTCCTTTCAGGGATGTTTTATGGGCCTTGATGATATGCATGTTATTTGTTAACATTTGTGGCAGATATCTCTCCTCCCATTAGTGTACGTGGGTGTGTGAGAGATGCATGTGTGCAGCTCTCACTGCTACTTCTGTGCAGCTATACTGCTAAGTGAGAGCAGAGACAGAGAGACACACATCAGGGACTTTATTTCCCATTTGCCATGAATGGTTTAGCCTACTGTAAATTTCACATGAACATAGGTGGCTTGATATCAGCTAAAGAGAACTTTTTTGGAGACAAAAGTTTTTTACTTTTCGTTATTTATTTTTTCTTCTTTATAATTCTACAAAGTTCTTCATGCTATTTTTTAAAATGGTTAGCATTTACAGCAGTCTAAAAAGATACAGGTACTTAGGAAAAAAAGCTACCTACCTAAAAAGATTTCTACATTTGCTAATGCAGCAGTTTGTAGCTTTATCAAAAACATCTTTTAAAAAAATCCATGATGCTTAGGGCAAGCAGCAACCTCCAGGGCTAAATGAATCAAGCCAACATGGAAGTGCCAACAACTGCATTTCCTTGCATGGCCACTTGAGGCTGGCTCCAAACGTGGGTCAATCCTATAGACGGTATAACCGTGAGTTCAGCTATTGGTTTTAGACTCTGCTTTTTGAAGCTTCAGCGTTACTGTTTTGGCCGCCACCATGTTGTTGGTTTTTTTTTAAGCCAGAAGTGTGGATGGTTATGGTATGGTATGGTTAGCAAACTACATTCATAAAATGTATTGGTGCATTTTATGAATTACTGCTAAGTAACAGACTAAGAAAATACTAGAATCTCACTCACCAAAACTGAAGGACAAACTTCTTGGATGGTCTGTACCACACAGAAAGCCATAATATTAGTCAGATAATCCATTAAAAAGTTCCAAAGGGCAGTGTACCACTTTAGTTTACCTTGTTGAGCTGGCGACCCATATGCCAAAGGCTATTGCAGGGTCCTGGGTTTGAGTTCACCCCAGACCATTTTCTGCATGCCATCCCCACCACTCTCTCCCTGCTTTCCTCCAACAGCACACATACACTGTAGAGATCCATTTAAATGACTCCACATAGTGGACGAGGCCTAGCAGATGCTACAGCTGCCTGTTTTGGGACACGTGTCAATCAACATGGCAATACCCCTAACTCGATTATGAAGGTGGATGAGTTATAAAAAAAAAATTCACCTCACTCAGAGTTTTTATGAAAGAGGAAAATATCCGTAGGGGCTGACAAGCAGTTTTTTGGATAAGGTTGGCTCTCTTTAGTTTCCTTAGGAAGTAACGGTGCTGTTGTGCCTTCCCCACAACTGCTAAGGTGTTGTCAGTCCAGGAAAGGTAATCTGTGATAGTGATCCCCAGGAACCTGAAGCTTAGGACTTTCCCTCCTTGGCCTCTGTGTTGATATGGGGGTGTGTATGGTGTGTGTGGGTTTCTTGGTAGTCCTGAAGTCTACAATAATATCCCTCGTCTTTGTGGTGTGATGATTAAGACCAAATTTTTCTTGACACACCAAGACATAAGAGTCTGAGCCTACTCCCTGTGTGCAGCCTGGTCTAACAGTAGACCAGGACATGAGATCAAAGTCTTATCCCACACTTGAGCACAATATGTCTCTCTCACAGTTAAGTCTGTGTGATGTCCAGCTGCACCCGTGTGAGTTTAGCTCAGACAACTGAATTCACAGCAAGAGATAGATCATTCTATTTCCTGCCACTGTACCCTCTTTCCAGGCAGAACCCTCACCCAGATCCAATTTCCAATAGTGAGAACAATTTGAAGCATTTGAAGCAAATGGAATAAAACTGGCAAGGTCTCCAAAATGGTCATCAAAATAGAAATATTATTTATAAAATACCGTTGTTGGAGACACCCTTTGAAGCAAAATGGACTGGTTCTTATGTAGTGCTTTTCTATTCTATTTGAGCGCTTATGCATGCATGTGGTGAATCCACATCATACAGTGATATTATATTATGATGATATCTGCATCATATATATTTAGACAATGGATTTTTTCAAAGGTATGCTCAGATATGCTACTGCAGAACTGTCACTTTCTGCCTATAAAGGTCTATAAATCCTTGTGATAAAAGCAGATCTCTCTGTTCTAATATGAAATATTTCTCTGTTAATCTTCAGCCCTGACTGACATCAAGCTATGGGCAATTGACCGACATTGTTTCCAGACCATCATGATGAGAACTGGTCTCATCAAACATTCCCAGTACATAGACTTCCTCTGCAGGTAATAGTTCATACATACTCAGCACTTCACAGTTTTCAGCTCTCACTGCATGAGAATGACTCACATCTCTCTCTGTAAACTCTCCTCCCAGTGTTCCCCGTTTTCAGTCGCTACCTGAGGACATTCTCAGTAAACTGGCTGATATCTTGGAGGAGGTGATGATTTCTAGACACTTTTCTGTTATAAAACTGTTTCTGTTTCTGCCATCTGTTCATCCTTCTGACAAATATAAATGGCTCTGTCGAGGAATGTGAGGTAATTTGCACACGATTCACTTCCCTCCTCTGATGTCTCTCAGACCTATTACAGTGATGGTGATTACATTATCCGTCAGGGAGCCACCGGAGACACATTCTTCATCATCAGCAAAGGGCAGGTGAGGAAGATGGATTTATAAGTAGGAGTAAAGAGAAGAACAACCTGCAGAGAAAGGAAATAGGTGTTAACAAAGATGTCTAGTGGTGTATGCTGTTAATATAGAAGATGCTCATATTAAACATGACCAGAGTTTCAGATACTGAGTTCAGTGTATGTACAACTAATCCCTGTGAGCCAAAAGCTCAGACTCAGCTCTCACCACGACAACACAGACACAGGTCGGTTCTTCGAAACAGTACAAAGTACATTAGCAAATTACACAGTGCCTAGCATGTACACAAATGAAATAAAAATACAAGGCACTTTTAACCAAGTAACCAAGCCGCTTGTCATGAAAAGAGGTACGTAAGTCACTTTCACTGTCTGCATTGGCTTCAGACATCGACAGTTTCAACTTTGAATGCAATATAGCAGAACCTCGAGGGGGACATCTGCTCGCCTACAGTTCATGGGGGAGATCTCCTTGCATCCTCCCGCTAACTCTCAAGTACGTTCTCGTGAGACACATTACCTTACATCTTAGTCCCTTAACAATGACAAAATGAACTGTAACACATAAATTTACTGTACATTATGTTATGTTTTACATTGAGACATTTTAAACTTGAATGATATGGTAGTATATTTATGAAATTATGTAAATCAGTCATCAGTTTGCATCATGAGTTTCGCATAGAACATTACTCAACACTTTACACTGTTATTTTTCCACATTTGACTTTGTGTGATGTTAGTCAGAGTCATTAATCCTAATATGGTTATCTCAGGTAAACCGCTCTGGCCTGCTGTTCATTTTGTTTAGAAGAGGAAGCCAATCAGAAGAAAGTTTGCTGAAAGAAAGGTGAAAGGAGCTAAAACACCTTGTTTAGGTCGAACTGAGGAGCTGCACCAAGGCTCAGTATAAGATAAATGAAGATTATTTTGAACTGTGATTCATGTCAAGCTACTGCAGTATAGTCCATGTTTAAGAAAGTAGAAAAAATTAAATATGGACATTGAAAAGAGCAGAAAAGGTTCCGTTTTTTTGTTTTTTGTTTTTTTTTTTAGTTTGATTTTAGTCCTTTTATTTCTGTTGTTTTAAATCACAACATCTTAAAACATTTTATTGAGTTTTAGCTTTTTTATTATTGTCATGTCCTTGAAGCAGCTTTGAAGCTGCCACTGTGGTGTCCATCTTTGTATACTGTTACCATGGTTACAGATTTAATTCTGGTCTGGGTAAGGTTAATGGAAAAGGCTCAGTGTCCATGTTCTTCTGCTCTGCAGTGATTGAACAGACAGTAAAGCAACAGACAGTAATGTTCCATCCACACCATCTGATAATGTTACACCAGCTTACCATTATATAAATGCCAGCCCCTATCTGCATGTTCATAGATGTTTCAGCTGTTTCGTTGCTACAGTCTAATTCTAGATGTAATTTGACAATAAGTTTAGTTCATTTATCTGTTTCTTCCAAGAAGCACTAACATCAGATAACATTACCGACATGTCACTGAATGTAAGGGGCTTCTAATTACCAGCAGTGCAACAGGGAAACAGATAAACCTACTGAATAAGAGAGGAAGTTTACCCTCATGCAGAAATAATTGTTCAGGAGATGCAGATGAACTGTATAAAATATAAGGAAGGAAAACTGGTGAACACACATGTCACAGCAGGCATAGTAATCCAATTCTGAAGCTTTAATCTCACAGAGAGTTTAATAAACTCAGCAGCTGGGCTGTCCCTCTGGCCTGTCACAGTCAAAACACCTGTCAGCAGATAGAGAACACAGTATTCTGAAATTTTCCACAGAGGCTAAATATTTTCAGGCATTCCCATATAGTTAGACCAAACCAAATAGAGGGGTTAACCCCAAAAAATACATTATAGTCTGTAGGCCACTGAAGACTCTCATCAAAACAGTGCTGTGTTCCTTTGTCCACTTATCTGTTTTTCCCATTAACATTTGGTTCAGCTCTGCTAAATGGAGTCACTGAACATGCGCTCGCCACTGACATTTTAATGGAACACTCTGACAAGTTATGGCCTGTGTCTTGATGCATGATGAATATGGCCTGTGGTGTAGTACAGACTGTCCAGTCTGCTAATTAGCACTAAATAGCAGATACTGTATATGTGTCTGTGCATTGCAGCAGTACAGTTTACATATATAACTTGTTAACCATGCTTGCTAGCATTAGCTGATAACTTAAAACTGCTCTGGCTATGGTAGCTTCTGGCTCCAAAAATAACTAACATGGCAGCAACTAAAGTGCTATTGATGTGGCTTCAAAAAAGAAAGCAGAGTGACAAAAGAGAAGAGAGATCCCAAAAGAAATTGAAAATGCTGTTTTATTTAAGTTAAATTAAAAACATTTAATACATTCTGACAAATTTCAGTCTGTATCTGTCTCATATCAGTGGCACGGTGGTACAGAGGGTAGTGCTATTGCCTCATGGTGAGAAGGTTCTGTGTCCAGTGGGTTTTTCAGACAAATCCAAAGATGTACATGCCAAGTTAATTGGTGATTCTTGTTGGCCGTAGGTGCAGATGTAAGATTGATTTTGAATGGTCAACAAGTGCTATGCACATGCTAGTCCATTTCCAAGTCTATGAATGAATAATAATTAAAATAATTATTTATTATTATTATTATTATTATTATTATCTGCGTCACCAGAGGCTGAAGATTGGTTAGTTAAACAAACCAAAAGAGTACAAATAAGTATCCCCTGTCAAAGTAAGACAGCTTACAGGGTACTTTCCCAGTGACAAGCTCTTGTACTCCTAAAGGTACAATACTGTACTTTGCCAATAACGTATATAAGTTGCAATTTACGACAGAAATCCCACTGCAGAATTGATTTATTTAATTAGTATCAGGGTGAATGATAGAGTTCATTACAAGTTAGGGACAAACATCAAACATTTAGAAACTATTTGAAGTTTGATTATTCACTCTAGACTGCTAAGACCCTGGGCCTCGTGCATTTATGGGTTCTCATTTGGTCACTCATGCAGGTGGAGTTTTTTTTTGTTCTGTTTTGTTTTTCAAATTATTAGAAAATAGAAAGTAAACAGAAGACAAGGAGAAACAAGGGGTCACATGGGTTATGTTATATAGCACTGCACCTGGGTACAAACAGTGGACTGGTTAATAAAACCTGTTAGAAACTAGTTAGAATTTTTGCAGCAGACCACTGATTCACTGCTGACCACTTCACACAGAAACCTGCTTTTGTGCCTCAAGTCATTCAAACATCCTAATCATATTCAGTTTTGACTGAGGGAGGAACACATCTATAAGACTTTTTATTTTTTGTCCTTGAGGTTGCAATATGGAGGAAATATTCAGAATATTTACCTATGCAGAAATACTAATACCATTTTATAAAAAGGACCCAATTCAAGATCCTTAAGTTATATTCACGAATAATGGCTCAAAGTATAAAATAGCATAAAATGGAAATATTCAAGTTAGTGAGTAAATGTATGCATTATCTCCACAGGTTAAAGTTTCTCAGCAGATCTCAGCCAGTGATGAGCACATACCTGTGAAAACTCTTTCCAAAGGGGACTGGTTTGGAGAGCTGGCTCTGGAAGGGTGAAACACACACAATCACACACAAATCATATTTTATCGTTCACGTCTTAACATACCACACACCGATGAGCCCAAACATCATGTCTGCTTACAGATGGTATTGATATTTGTGTGTGTTTGGGGTTTTTTTTTTACAGGCAGCTCGTGTTGTTAAATTGGTGCTGATGCGTTCTTATTTTGCATGTGTTTATTTGCCTGTGTTTTCTAAAGATCCACACCATAAGCTCTCAGAGCCACTCTGGCTGGTGTTTGGTATCTTATAAAATCTTTAATGTTAAAGCTGCCGCTGGACCTACAGATACTCTAATTGTCACTTGTCAAGTTTTTGGCTCCTCTTGGCATTATGGAGCTTCGTTGCACCATTCAGCTCATTCACAGTTTTGCTCATTATCACTGCTCTCGTCTTTTTAAAAAGCCATGTACATTTAACCTGCTCAGCAGACAGTAAGAGACAATCTAAGTGAACATACTGGAGCATTTAGCAGCTAAAGATCCTCATTCAGGACCCAGTGGAGACCAAAAACAGAGCTAAAATTGTAGAGGATACTGGACTTACATTTTATCAGGTAAATACAAAAATGACTCCAAATGAGTAACATTATGTTAAAATTTGCAACTTTGAGCTAACAAGTAAATATATCTATATTATTATAACTTGCAATAAGATAATGTGTTAATATGCTAACACATATTAACACAGCCTCTTGTGTTTATCTTTGTGCCTACATTCTAACCAAACCTTAACCGTGGTAGTGGAAGAGCAGAAAATGATCAGATGACCCATTTTGTAATAGTTTTGTAACAGTGAGTCTTCAAAGCTGTATTACTCAGAAACATTAAAGAAACAAGGGGCAAGTTCATCTGAAGTGATGGTTGATGATGTAAAATGTTATCTTGACATCCATCTATAAACATCATTTGAAAAAGACTTAGGTTAACATTTAGAATAACATGTTTGCTGAAAGTGTTCCTATCCACATACACAGATGAACTGGCAGTCTGAGTTACCTTGTAAGCAGTTAGTAGTAGTACAAAGCTATTTCTTCCTTTCTGTTGTAGTGAGGATGTTCGCACAGCCAGTGTCACAGCTGTAGGAAATGTCACATGTCTGGTCATTGACAGAGAGTGAGTGAGGAGCTTTGTTCATCATAAATGTAATTTAGATACAGCAGTGTAGCCTGTGGTTCACTTTTAAAGAGGCCTTTGTGTTCATCTCTCCATGTTGTGTCCCAGGTCCTTCAAACAGCTAATTGGAGGACTGGATGATGGCAGCAGCAAGCAGTATGACAGTTGTGAGGTCAAAGAGAAGTGAGTTCATTGAAATTTTTCCAAAAAAGTGTTTGAACTAATGCAACAGCTGCTGTAAACATTTTTTTCTTATTTTGTCCACCTCATTACTGAAATGTTCTTTCAGTCTGTAATGCTTTGTTATACTCGCCCAGCACTTTCTTCAGAACATCATACTAAAACTGGGTACTGCCTCAGTTCTTAGAGACTTTGGAAACCATCCTCTGAGATTCTGCGCCATGATTGCATAATTTCTGCAGCTTTTTCAGCTGCACATTCTCGCTCCTGATCTCCCATTTTTAAACATGCCACCCCAGATCTGATGACAGGGGAGGTCACTGAAGTCCACTGCACTCATTATGTTCATTAAATCAGTTTAAGTTAACTTTTGCTTTGTGACTTGGTGCTGCAAAAGTAGTGATTATAAGATGGTAAACTGTGGCCATGACTGAGGATGCACAAAAGGTCCTAAAATTTGTTTTGACCTCTGAGAAAATTGTAAGCAACTCTCTTAAATCACTCTCTCAAGTTAGTATAGAGTTGCAAATAGTTTATGACTATAGTTACCACCATGACCCAAATATAAGATGGCATTTCTTTTCCAGAGACCTTCAATAATTATAATTTTATTTCCATATTCTGATGTTTCCTGTGAACTGAGGCATCTCACCTGTATCTGTGGGTGTTTATGCTGCACTACTGTCACATGACTGAATTATTGACCTGTCTAAATAAGCAGGTCCATGAGTGTTCCTAACAAAGTGCTGGCTGAGTGTAGATGAAAACATGCACTCTCAATTAATCTATAGAAAATGAACTTGAACAGTCAGATTTCATGTAAAAAATACCATGGTCCCTGC
>VUQI01028973.1:3415-15677 GCA_015106735.1 Paratilapia polleni | reverse complement strand
CATCTGAGCCGAGTATGGCCTGGAAGTCCAGAGGTCAAAATGGAATACACCTCCAAAGGTGGTCGAGAATGACCGAGCTAAGATCCTGTGGGACTTCCAGATACAGACGGACAAACTGGTGATGGCTAACCAACCAGACAAAGTAGTGGTGGACAAGCAGAGGAAGAAGGCCGTAGTGATAGATGTAGCAATCCCGAGTGATGGCAACATCAGGAAGAAGGAACACAAGAACCTCGAGAAATACCAAGGGCTGAGAGAAGAGCTAGAAAAGATGTAGAAGGTGAAGGCAACAGTGGTCCCTGTGGTAACAGGAACACTCGGGGCAGTGACCCCCAAACTGGGAGAGTGGCTCCAGCAGATTCCAGGAACGACATCTGAGATCTCTGTCCAGAAGAGCGCAGTTCTAGGAACAGCTAAGATACTGCGCAGGACCCTCAAGCTCTCAGACCTCCGGTGAGAGGACCTGAGCTTGAAGGATGAAAAAGACCGCCCGCAGGGTGAGTGGGGAATCTATATATATAAACATTCATATAAAACTATTTATTAGGTGAGCTTTAAGAATATACCACATCAGTTTCATAGTCCACTGTCAATCAGTTACATTTCTCTCAACATTGTGACATTTATGAGCCTATTTCCCCAGTCTCAAATATATGGCATAAATTTGCAATCCCACCTTGCAATCTTCACCGCAACTGCCATGATAGCTACAAATTCTTGGCCTGCCAGTTTGTTTACATCTTTAATATGCTGCTGTATTGACAATAACTGCAGCAACCTGTCACTTCCTATCACTGCATCTTCCTTTTTGATTCTGAAGGAAGAGTGGGAGCAGAGTTAACTACAATATATCAAAGCATATAATATAAACAAATCACCAACAAGTAGGACATTGAGACACTGGAGAGGCATGCTTTTCTCAGAATGTGTCTCTGTCCAGTGCTTTCGCTGGAAGTCTATTTTTTAAAGGTTCTTCTGGGATTATTGTGAAAAGAAGTTGCCAGTTTCTGTCTTTCTGCTTTGCATGTTTGGCATTGAGAGTAGTGATTTGCTCTATCTAAATTGCTGTGGTGGCTTGAATGGCTTGAGCCTTCAGTAAGAGCCAGTAGCTGTGATAACTACCTGATGGAGCCTACATGAAACTTTTGCTGGGGTGGTCCTGGGCACTGCAGAGAAGCTTTTAAACATACAGAAAATTGATGGAGAATATTAAGCAATATATTTTTTCAACTGCACCAAGCCTCCCAGTATTAGAAATAACAACAAAACAATGCTATCCATTTCTACTGAAATGTGAGTCACTTCCCTGACTGAAGCAATATAGATCTGAATGAGCAATTACACAAAAAAAAAAAAAAAATGTTGTCTGCATGATCTTAGGGGTCATAAAATGTGACATGTATTCTGAGAACTATTCATGTGCCTCCTCATTCATTTACAGCTCGCTTCCCCAATCACTTGAGAAAATGGTTGCAGGAAAAAAAACAAACCACTTTTGGTTGTAGTGCACAGTCATTTCCAATGGTTGCTATAATTGCATTTCCTGTGCAAATCGCTCAGTTTGTGGGGAAATAAGACAAAGGACGCAGTATCCATCTAAAAATGAGAAAGCCTATCTTTTCCTGATTAATTGTTGGCATATTGTTCTCAATTGGATGCACTCCACTTGCAAGAGATGACTAATTTTCACCTTCATTGTGAGGAAATTTGAGAAGAAGGAGATTAATAACGTGTATCTTTCACACCACAATGAATAAACAAATAGGATGATCTTCTCTAGATGTTGATATTTTTATATTGAGCAAAAACGTCAAGCAGGGTTCTATAATATTTAAACATTTTATACCAACATTGTTCCATTAAGACAGAAACTATGTGTTTTCAAGAGAGACCTGAACAAGAATGAAATCTTATAAAAGACAATGCAAAAGTAAAATACAATTAAATATAAAAGAGCCAAGATTAAAAAAAAAGATGACATTGTAGCTTTTGGTTTAGAATAGAGCAAACTGAATGACTGATCCAACCAAGCCTCTTTATCGAATGTACTACAATGAACAAACAGTACATGTTTTTCCTTTATATCTCCCCCTTACCTGTCTCCTTCCAGCTATCCCACATATAATTCACTAGGCCAACATTTCTTGCAGTGTCTGGCTCGAGAGCTGGAGCTACAGCAGACAGTCTGAAAATCCTTCTGCTTTCCAAAGAGCTTTCCTGAGGCCAAGGCTATGAATTGATATCCCACTGTTGCATTACTCTTGGCCACAGAGCAGAGCATGGGACAAGAATAATAATAGGCCAAATCATTGGTTTATTCTTATACTATTCACCAACTTGTACCTTCTAGTGGTGGGGAGGGTCGTGCTACAGATGTCAATATCCTCCATGGGCATAGGTGATAAACTTCATGTGCGCAAGCACGTCTTAGGTTATACAGTCTATACGCATGCAAGCACACACGCACACAGACGAACAAACACACACGGAGTCCACTGAGAAAAGGCTTCTAGCACTACTGATGTTTTGGAATTTTACTTCAGAACACCCTCTGCTTCTCTCTGCAAGAGGAACTTAGATGTAACCCGCTTACCCTCTGAGGCTTGGTGCATGCTCAATCAGCAACATGATATGGCCCACGGCTCTGTGCTGAGGTCACTGCTGGAGTCGAGAAGACTGATCATGCATAAGGTAGCAACACAGTGTTTCCTCACTAATGTGCCAGGCTAGCCACACGGCTTCTACAGCTACAATTCAGCTGCATAGTCTGAGCTCCACCCTGAGGAAACCGGGACCTTCCTAAAACTGTGTGCTGAGCACTGACATGGAAAGAGTAAGATATATATATTTTTTTTGTTAGGCAAAAAATATAAGCCATTCAGCTGTGAAGTATTATGACTTATCACGCAATTTTGGTCATGCTATGAAGTAGAAACACTGTTCGGATCTGAGGACTAATCTGCTCTAATCAAGATGACTACTTTGGTACAACCCCAGTTGGAAGCACGGTCTCTTGAGTGGCCCGGCATCACAATTCATTAGTGAAACTGGCCTTTAAAGTTTAATCTGGCATGCGGTCATTCTTAATTTTCAACCTCATCCCCTTTCCATTTCAGAGTGGCTCTCACACATGTCCACATCCTGTTAATCAATAATAAAAGTAATCAGGGAAGTCAGATGTACTGTCCTTCAAAATCTCTCTAATGCTGCTTTGCTTGACATCAGCAGACAGGGCTGTCTGCGTTCCAGTCTTCATTCACCTTAGAAAATACCACCCTAAGCCTCATCTGTCATGTATTGGCTGCAGCCTAACATTTCACTTTGTTTGGCAGACATTGATTTTTACCTCCAAGGTGTTGTCAAGGAGGCATCCAACTCATACATACCTCCTCTGCTGTCTCTCCAGAGGCTGCTTTAGAAGGAACTGCAGGAACACACACACACAAAGGAAAGCTCAAGGAAATGACTACAAGGTAGCCTAAAATATTGCCAAATTTCTTGAATAAGGACAGTAGAAGGGATGAAATGTGTGGGTGATAAGCCGAGGCTTATCAAAGCAGCATTTCTCAGAGCCTATTTTTGTTGTTCATGTACTGTAATAGGCTTGGCAACAAGTAATCCAGATTGAAATATATATTACAAATGCACAGAGAGATCCAAAATGATTGTTGATGTGTATCAAAGCATATCAGATGTACAAGTGCAGCCCCATTGTGATTTTATAGGTGCTCTCCATGCCAACTCATTCTGCCAAACAATCTCTATAAACACCAGAAGTCAAAACATTTGGTCACTAAAATGCCTTGAACCAACTTCAGTCGATTTAACCGATCCTCCATTCATGTTAACATTGTTTTCCATGATAGCAAGATAACACCAATTTATCAACTGCTGTCTTACTACAGCCTCCATCCCACTTTCTACAGGCACACACAAATACACACATTTACAGCCTTGTTGAGCAACACTTTATATTCATTAAGTGTCAAAATGTTATAACAAATAGCTGCCTTAAAAGAGCAACAGTATATTTTGTTTACGAATTATTCAGCACCAAAGAAATGATCTATGAGGCAAGCTTAAAGGTAACATCCTTCCACAGTTTATTAATAATATAAACAGCAAAACTAATTAAAATACACTAGAATCACTGAGAATTTTACCTAAGTTTACATCAACTTTTAATCATCATCCATACTGCACAAAATGTAGAGAAAAAATATTAAACAAGCTCAGAATAATTCACCTACTAACTTAACCAGGTTGGCCACTCTTTCAGTTCTGGCATGTCTCACATGTTTGCTTGTAGGAAGTCACATGTACTGTAGGCATGTTTAGTCACAGTTACAGTAGTTTTCAGCCAATCCCCTTGTGTCTTCAACTCTCACTGGCCATAGTCATCAGGAAAGCAGCTTCTAAGTCGCATGTCTGACAAGATATACTTACAATCAAATGTGAGCATATAGATGCTGTAAGGAACATGTTTGGCATGAATAAAATCTTTGCAAATGTCACTCCTTTAATGAGCTGTACTTAACTACCCAATATGAGTCTTGGGTTAATTTGAAGGATGAAAAAGACACACTCTGAGGATAATGCTAACATGTTAATATTTAGCATTTTACATTTTTCCAAAATGATTGGAACTTGTGCACACCATCTTGCTTACTCGACTCTGTTTACAGAGGTCCGAGGGTCATTATCCTATAGACTTCTACAGGACCAGTTAGGGAATCATGCTAATACACAGTGGATATTACTGTATATTTGGTTGCCAAAAGAATATTGGGCAAATGAAAATTTTGACTGCATACTGGTGCGAGATAAAGTTAACTTGACACGTTTGTGTGCATAAAACAATCCATCCAACAGTTGAGACATTTCAGCCAAAACCCACAAATGCTGAAAACTTTGTGGCATTAAATGAAAAGACAGAGCGCCACCACACTCAGTCATCCCCTAGAATCATAAATGTTTACATAAATTTTGTCCAGCAGTTAGAAAGCACTGGACTAATGGACAACAGTGCTAGCATGACAACTTTTCAGAAGCACCTTGACCATCCCAGCAAAAAGATCCACATATACAATAACAGACAATATGTAAAAAAGACATTTATCTGCAAAAAACACTGCTTTCTTTTAGTCCTGCACTAAAAGAACTAAAAACTAAGATATAAAACTGATCTAATAATCTCAAAAAATCATTTCTCTTTTGTTATCAGGTTCAGTCATGTACATTTTGATATTATGTTGTTAAAAAGAAGCCTCCCATCATGACACATTGTAAGAATGTCTGTTTCAAAAAGGGCACAAGTCAGGTTTGGCTGTGTATCTCTCAGCCATCTTAAATCTCTCTAAGAGCATGCATCATAAAGCTGCTCTGTTTTTAAAAGCATGTGATAAATATCCTGAATATTTATGAATATGAAAGAGACCGGGAAGAACAACTTCTTCATTCAGATGCACAGCAGACTGATAAATGTTTCTTACAGTTGACTGGTTTATATATTAGAAATTCTCTCCAAAAAAGGTCAGAAGTTCAGTTCCTGCAGCATCTAAATCTTTTCACTGTGCAAGTCGCTGAATTGTTACATGCCTACTTATTGTGAGTCACTTTGGAAGAACATCGACCAAATGTTTGATATGAAAAATGTATACTTTACTGCATCTAATAGCATAAGTAGAAAAAATATCATTTAGGTTAATGGCTGCAAATGCAATCATTGCCCTTTAATGGCTTTGATGAGTGTATGCATAGAATACCCCTAAACCTAATGACGAAACTTTTGTCTACAAAAATGGAATTGAATCTGCACCTCCAGCTTAAGAATCTTTTCCTAAATGATAATAGCTGCGATATATTTAGACAAGTTCACACAGACACATATGTGTGATGTGTGTTTGTGAGTGTGACAATGTGTGAGTGGGCAAATGATGTTAACATGGTGAGAGCAACAGAACAGCACTGAGCAGGTAGCAGTGGTGTGTCGACAGCATCCATTATGCTTCTCTGTGCACATTCTCTATTTAGCCCCTTCATACAACTCCACAGGGCTGTACATGTCTGCAGTTTGGTTGCTGTACTTGTAAACTATGCAATTTGCGTTTCATGCCACAGCAGGCATCAATTAGCACTTCTCTCACGCCTCTCCATCTGAACTGCATCAAATTTGGTGGTGTGCTGCTTGGAACATGATGTGAATTTGTCATGACTCAACTGAAAGGGAGGAAATGTTCAACACTGGGGAGCTCGCTTATTGCTCACCTTGGGCTTTTAAATCAAGACTGAATAGCAGATATTGTGCTTCATGATTACAGACTGAAAACGTATTCATCACTACTGCTGTATTATCTAGAGAAAAATAAAAGAAACAGAATGATTGTAAGGAAATAAAAGATATTTTGTCTGGGATGCACCTGGATTTCTTTTTAATTACACAGCACCAGAGTAAAGGACACCTTTCTTGGACAGTTGTCACAGGATTGAAATTAAATAATTATCCTTGAATTGTTGCTGTTGTTAAAACACTTTTGAAAAGGAAAATAAAATTTGAAACCACAGATGCCTTCAAAGACTTAAAACTTTCAAACCTTTCTGATTAACAGAGAAAACCCAGAAATAGTGATTTTTTTCAGGTTTATCAAATTTCACCACAGGACATATTTTAGTAACTTTAACCTTGAACCACATATGTTGTGTCAAAGCGGGAAGTGGTAAGGAGATCTGGGTTGATAATTGAGTGTACAAGGTGATAGCACTCAGCAATGAACACCAATGTTTATGTCCCATATGCAAGAAACCATGTTTGCAGACAATGATCTTTCCATAATTTTCTTATCTTACTACAGAGTAGTTTTAGTGGTCTAATGTTAGCCATATCCCTACCATAGTGGCTAAAGATCTGAAAACAGTTGCGATGATTTAAAAATAATAACAAACTATCTATACAGTAGCTTAGGTAAAAGACAATTTTGGCATTAGTGTTGATGGAAAAATAAACTTCTCTTTGCAGTCACTCGTTTTTGTTGAAACAGCAGCTTCATGTTGTCATTAAACTCCGCTGGTCTCGCAGCAGCTCATGCAGCAGCTCGTGTATGACTGTAAAACGTCTCCATGGTGGAAGACACTGATCGTCCTTCAGATTAGCCTTAATCATGTTTGCTTTGCCTCAATTAGAGAAGGGAGGTGCGCCGTCAACACACGAGCTTTCTCACGCCTCCTCCGACGGTCCCTGTGCTTTTCCTCCCGCTCACCAAATGGCAGCAGTAGGAGGCAAAGGATGGTCCACATTCACACCCAGCTGAGTCATTTCACACTGGAATACATCCATCAGAATAAAGATCATAAAAGCCAAGACAAGACTGACAATGGAAACTGAGAAGTGAAATCTGAGAGAAAAGGCGGTAGCAGCAGCATATGCTTTAGTATAACCATAAGTTGTCAATTTATTAAAGAGAGCAGCTGGTTAGGTTTCCTGACAAGGATTATTATTGTATGAAAACACCGTATATTCTTTACTCTTGATCAGGCTGAACTGCACTGTGGTGTATTGATACAGCAGAAAACCCATAGTTTACACCACAGTCTGGAGTCACGCTTGTTTCATATATCACATTTCAGCCATAATACACAACGTACTGACGCTATTTGCATACGTTTTCCCAGTGTTTCCTTTCTGCTCAGCTTCTGTAATGTCTGTAGCATAATATGATGCTAGATCATAATAGAATAATCCATTCTAATAAAAAAGTGTGTCCAAATAAATTGAAGAAGCATATTGCAGTTTGAAAGGGCTCAACAACAGAGATAACTCAACATGCAGTACTGATAGTCCAGAGATACACTTCACTGCCAGTCTGTAGCGCCGAACATCATCTGATAACACAGTTAATCCCACAAAAGTATCCCTTCTCACTGTCAGTGTGAAAATCATATCAAGATGGGATGTTTTACATCAAATTATGATAATTTACCACACAAAATAATTGTTCAACACAAGATATGAGAAAAAAGATATCAGATGATCTTTGCTTGCTTTAATACCTCAACATGTTCTGGATGTGTGCAAATAATGGCAGACAATGAATTTTGACCTCATCCCAATGTTTATTCAAGGCACTGTCAATAATGTAATCCCTATGATTTAGTTAAAAATCAAATCTGCCACATTCAGGTGAAGGCCACCTTCCTCCTACATATTCATAGCAACAGTATTGACTAAATGTCTTGTCTGGCTAAATATACAATGGAAAGTGTGATACTAGAGGATCAGTTTGTGTGAATATAAGCAGAAGAGAAATGCATACAGGAGATTCTGGGATTACCTCTGAAAGCTAGTAAGCTAACGCAATCTCTTCAGTCAGGTCTGGACACTGAGGACTTACTGTAGCAAATGTTTAGGCAGACAAGATAATAGTAGCGTACAAACTACTAATATTGCACGAATTAGAAAGACTTTTTCTAGTTTCCTAGCAGTGCCAAAAACAACAGCCTCCACTCTCAAAACTTCATACTTGTAGCAAGCTAACCTGCAGCTACAGTAGCCTTCAGAGGTCAATAACTATGGAAAGGCACATTTACCGAGAGTCTTTGTGTTCCCGGAGTGACAATAGAATCTCATTGTCAGGTGTTTAGTCAGATAAGGTCGCACACCCGCAGGGATTAGCGTCTGCTTTTCATCAATGTAATGCTTTAAAAACAGGTTTAGCAAACGTGTGGTGGATCGACCAATTTAAATGCTAAACCTCTTTCTCTCTCAGAAGATTGGGGCCAGGGGCTAAACACATTCAGATAAACAAATCAACTTAGCTGTAAAGACTTACAGCAAGGGAAACAAATGAATGACCCTCACACCTTTATTTATAGACAGACTACTGGGGAAATGGTGATATAGCCCGCAAAGTGTTGTGGTGAGAGTCTGATTCTCTGTTAGTGTGATAATACTTGCAGTGTCAAGTTCCTCAGTTGGATAGAGTCATCCTGAGGCACTGTATTCAATGCTAAACATGCAAACAGTGCTTCAGGACTTGGTGATAACAGCAGCAGGAGGTAATTCTTAAATGTCACTGCTCCTGGTTTAACATAACACAGTTGTTGCCACGTATATGTACAGTAAATATATGCAACACCACTGCTCATATGCTACCCACCGCAGTAGTTGAATTAGAAGCTGGTTGGATCATGCTGGGAAGTGACATTACTCTTTGAGAGCAGCATAATGATCACTATCAATCTCTTTATTGTCGAGTCACATTAGTGAAATATCAGGGTGGAGTACTGGACAGGGGAACGAGACCGCCGAGAGACATCCTCCACCACGGCGGCATGGCAGTGCATTAATCACAGTGGCGGGACACTCTCTGTGTCCAGGCTGAAAACTGTCAGGGTAAACACTTCAACCATTAGAGATGCTACTGTAACACTGGGAGAATATTCCTTGCTGGTGTCCCAACACATTGGCAGAGAATGCCATCTTTTGCTTTGTAACACATAACTGTCACAGCTTTCTCATTTCAGATTCACATTTTTCTCTTAGGCCATCTCAAAATGTCGCTGCTGATATCTCCACTCATCTTTTTGAAGAAATACAGAGCCAGGCAGGGAGACAAAACTGTCATTATTTCATAATCAGCCAGGCTCAACAATGATTTCCTGCTGTAGATATTCAGCTCAGTCATACTGAATGTAATAACAAGCAGGAAAGATGCTGTATTTAAAACTATAATACCACATCTGACATGCACCATGAAACAGCTGGATGAACGCTTCATGACTTTCAAAGCCTATATGGAGAGCAATCCCGGCAAACTCGTAACGATTTCATCCATTAACTCCATCAATCTGAGTTTGCTCCATCAATTTCAGTTAGTGTCGACTGTCTCAGCAGTCTCTGGCAGAGAGCTGCTACAAGTGCCCCGGCTAAAAGAAAAAAAATAAGGAGGTGAAACTTTTTTAAGTCTTACCGTCTAGTATAGCAGCACACATGTCATAGTCAAGTGGTTTATAAAACCACCCTTCCCCGACTCCACTACTGCCATCTAAATAATGAATACTCTGCCACTTGCAGTAATCCTCCAGCAGCCATTCCCAGAAATAGAACAAAGTCAGACAGAGCACTTGTTCTCTCCCTTTCACTTTTCAAAACAAATAATGCTGATTCCTGAAAAACCCCTTCAAGATGCTACCACTCCAATCCTATTGCATGTTAATGATGTGCAGCACATTTGCAAACAAAAAATTTTGTGAACTTCTGAGTTGTTGCAGCGATTCGACATTCTTGGCCACATCTAGGTCGTGACTTCAAAGTTTTGCTTAGTATCCATTTGAAGGCAACATCAAAGTGTGAGTAAGCCAATGATTTCAAAAGGCATCAAGAGCTAACCAAAAAGGTACAGTAACTGTGAAGGGCACCTTTGGGCTTCCTATGATGGATGATAAGAAAGAGAAAAGACAGAAGGGGGAAGAGATGCAGGGCAGAGAGAGGTAGGAGAAATGGGTGAAAAGAGAAATTACTGGGGAGGGAGGTGAGCTTATATGAAAGGTATTCTTAATTAGATGTAATGTTTGCCCTCTTCCACAAATTCCTTCATGTGGTGCCAGAAAAAAAAGACCAAAGCTGATGAGTCTGGGGAGAAATATCTGCCTAAGTGGCCTTTTATTAAGGGATAAAAAGCTACTCTTTGCCTCTGTTCCCATCCACTGCCCCGATTAGGAAAGAAGTAAAGGCGGATGAAAGGAGGGGCCACAGATTTCTGACATGTCCTATTGTATCCAGATGTGACAACAGGCTGGCATTTGGCAGGTGAAACCAGCTAACCTTTATCTGTCATCCTATATTTTCTGTTCAAAATATTCTAGAAAATATCACAGTTTGTGTATAACATCATATATAGCCTGAGGAATCCTCACAAATCAATAGTAGACACAACCACCACTTGTTGTAATCAATATTTTAGCTAGTCTTTTTCACTCATTGGAAACACACGTTAGCATAAAAGTCAGGGAAATTTGGTTCATGGGATGAAATATACTGACATTCAAATTATCCTGTAGTGATGTCAAATGTATAGCATCGTAATGATAATTAATTTAATGTCATTTAAATTAGATATGAGGTGAACCAGCAAATACTGATGATCTAAATAGGTATTATGGTTATGCTCTTTTTATCTAAAAATGTGTCCGACTTGCAGCAGCCTTGATTGATCAAGTGACATGCTAATGAAAGCTCTGAGACTAAGGGAGATTAGATGGCTGCCAAGTTTTGACCCTGGATGTGAAAACATCATGGGCTAGGGATACTCTTGTAAAGCTGCTAAATGGCTTATTTCACCTCCAGCTCTGGTAGCCACCCACTGGGATCACCATGTGGATAATGATACCCGTAAATGTCCACAGTAAACAGCTGAGGAACAGGGGCTCCAGCCCTTTCCCATCACCATTACATGAGGTAAGGATGATCATTATCTTATGAATTCTGGTCACTACAGCAAGACAACCACAAATGTGGTTATAGGTGTTATGAACAACTCATTAGCACAGACTAGATGGTGTAAAATTCAATACAGCATAACACATGTTGAACTTTTATTATCCTGGATGTTGAAGAAAGTTGGCTGCACCTTGCTAAGTATATAAGACTGGAGCAAGCTCTGACTACACAGAATTTAATAGGTCAAATATAAAGATAAAGAATACCAAACACAAACAACACTTCTATAAGCAGTCAGAACCCTGCAGTTCTTGCCCACCTGTCAGTTCGACTCCACAATTTACACACTGGGGAGAACTAACCGCCTTTTTTTCTTGCCACCGTGACATATTTTCTTGACACTGAAGAGTTTGCACTGCACAAATTTAAGGTACTTTCTTGCTTTACCATAGTATTCAGGTTATGTCATTTTATGCTGTACTTTTTACTCTGCTACATCTATGTGGCACCTAAAGCTACTCTTAGCAGAAATCAAGACCACAAAATATTACCTAATAGTCATTTCATTGTTTCACAAGGATCATGCACAATTT
Organism: Paratilapia polleni; assembly: GCA_015106735.1. Lineage (NCBI taxonomy): Eukaryota > Metazoa > Chordata > Actinopteri > Cichliformes > Cichlidae > Paratilapia > Paratilapia polleni. The sequence continues at coordinate 3,650 of VUQI01028973.1, read as the reverse complement.
ATTGCACTCCATATAGTTAAAACCTAATTTGTAGTTACTGGCCATCTCAAAACATATGATGTAGTTTGATAAATTTAATACATGTATATAGTTTAATTGCATAGATTTTGCATCAGCACTAAAAATGAATGCATCTTTTTTTTTTTTTTTTTTTTTTTTTTTATTTTAAAATTTAAAAATTTTTTTTTTTTTAAAGAAAATTTTTTTTTTTTTTCTTTAAAAAAAAAATTTTAAT
>VUQI01028972.1:0-12322 GCA_015106735.1 Paratilapia polleni | reverse complement strand
AGCAACCAAAGAAAAAAAAAAAAAAAAAAAAAAAGAAAAAAAAAAAAAAAAAAAAAAAAAAGATAAACATGATGGAAACATGCACTCTAGTATGTTACCTATTTATCACTCGCCTTAGGCAATGCTGTGTGAGAACAACAAAAAACTGACAAGAGGAAATGATAAATAAAAAATCAGGGTTTTTGCCTTCACATTTCAGCATTTATGCTCAGCATCAACGTGCGTAATTTTGTCTCCCTGCGGTGTACGTGCAGTCCAGAAATGACCCACGGGAGGAAAAACACACACACACAAAAAAAAAAAACCAAAACCAAAAAAATAAATAAAACGGAGAACACAAAAACCTACGGTGAAGCACTGGTCCCAAATGCACAAAAATTGCTCTCCTCCAGCCTCATGATTCGCTTGATTATCCACGCTGCTCACCTCCGAGTGACACAATGCAATATGCGAAATGATGAATACAGCAGCTCGTCGACTGCAACAGCAGTTTGTGTGGGGGATAAAAAGACAAACAAATAAAAAGAAAATCCTCAAATAGGAACTGCTGTTTGAAGGGGTATTATTGAAAACGCCTCTCTGGGCTTTATTCAGATTCTTTGTCAGCCTTCACAGCCCGATCTCAAGGGTTTTAGTATCAAATCCTGGACATGACAAGAAATGACTATTTATAGCACAAGAAGTGTTGAATAATAGCTTATTAGATCACTCATTCTGAGCCGCCTGACAATGAGGCGATCCTGTTTCTTTTCTATATTTATTTTTAAGGGAAAATGGTGTTTGAAGCTACTGTTTACTGACAAACATCAGAAAGCCACAACACAGGAGGTTGGCAGACTTTTCTTTTTTCTTTTTCTTCCTTGCTTCAGTCCTTTTGAGCCTCTCATAGCACTGTGTACATTAGTACTGCTTTCCTTAGCTAAATTAAGCATTCAGCCGTTTAAGGCCCCACTAGTCGTTTAATGGGGAGGGGAATATGAACATGACCAAGTACAGACCTTCTCTGGCACCGCTTTACTGGCTTTCATGTAAACATGACTCTGGGGTCAAGTTGTAGCTAAGTGTTCTTTAGTGACATGGAGGATGAGTGTGTGTATAAACGCAGGCCCTTCCAGGGGTAATGCCTCCCCTGCTGGGGTGTTAGCCTATCTTTCCTTCCCTTCTTCCTTGTACACCTGCCTCTCTTCCTTTCATCTCATCTATCCAAACAGTATTACCTTTTTTTTTTTTTCTATGCTACCATCCAATCTCATTTCAGGAGTGTCAAACAAGTGGCCCACCATAGGGTCCAATTCAGCCCACTGGATGGCTTTGCAAAGTGCGAGCATTGCTGAAAAGTGATAAGTAAAAATTTTCAATAAAATGCATCGCTGTCCCTTTTGTGGTGGAGCTAGCATTACTACACAGGATTGGAAATGAATAGAAATTTAAAAGGTATTTCAGAATCTTGATAGGTTGTTCACATAACATGTAATTCCGTAGATCCACTGTAATCTGCAAATTGTAAATGAATGGTGAATTGAACATTTTCAGAATGCATTTGTACCTCTTTATTAAAAGGGACAAATTTGTTATTCAGAAACATTAAGAGATTATTTTAATAGTTTTATTATGCAGTAGTTTTACTGCTCTGGCCCACTTGAGATCCCCTTGGGTGGTGAATCAGTTTGCTCTGTTCTATCCCTTCCTTTTATTCTTTTATGTCTGTCCTTTTGATCACAGCCATCCACATTTTCAAACTTGCCCTCAATCCCTGCAGATCAACTGACTCAATTCCAGTCCTCATCAGCTGATATTCTTCAATGCATCCAAGTGGGAAATCTCATATAGGGTGTGCTATTTAAGCTGCTGTAGCCTGTGCACAGGTGCCGCACACAAGCAAGCTGCTTTGCAACCCACGTCTACCACAACTCCTCCTTTTCATACTTTGTCTGACTCAACTGCAATGTCACGTCTAGTGTCACTAGTGTCTACTCTATTCTGTATGGGGGTGTTGCTCCTCTTCTCTCCACCTTGGCGTTTTATATTGTGGTTTTAGCCTGCCCACATTTGCTGCGCACTTGCAAGCTCCTTTGCAACCCATCTCCACCAAATCAGACATGCTAATCTCAATTAGCTAGTCTACACATATGACTGGAAAATTTTATATAGGACCTACTATTTAAGTTGCTTCATCCAGTTGCTATGCATCTGAAATCACTGTCATATCTGTTGTCATTGGTGCCTGTTTGTCTTTCTGTGCTGCACATGTTTGGTGTGGCCGTCTTGCTCCTGTCTTGCCATGTCACTGTCTTTCCATGCGCAGTTTCTTTGGGAAATTGTCAAAATCCATGTATGCACATGGAAACACAGGGAGGTGTACTTCAAATATAAATTGCTGCAGTGGGAAGTAACAAGTCATCTTGTGGCTATAGGGGTCCTGAGTGAAGTACAGATAAGAAACTGTAAGGGTGCAACAACTCCCCATCTATCTATCTCAAACACACAAACTAGTAGACTCAGGCAGGGTTTTATCACAGTCAGCACTGAACAGGTTGACAGTGAAGAATGAGCCTGGTTCACCAGTTTCAAAAAGAGGATTTCCTCTGGGGCAGTGCATCTCAAACTTATAGATGTGGTCCCTAAATAGTTCATAGTGGTAATATATTTTAATGAGCATATGGGCCAGAATGAGAAATTAAATTCTTATTGCGGTCACAGGCTGGAGAAATTTTCAGAACTGCTCTGTCTTAGTTTTGAATAATTAGGGGAAACAGAAGTTATGTTGAAGTTTCATCTTTAACCTTTCCTGAACAGTGGCAAAAAAGTGGTGACTGGATTATAATGACTGATAAATATTCCCTTGAGTCAGTAGCTTTAATGAGATCATCATTAACTGAGCTGACATTTGGGCAATGGGACGACAAACAAAAGACTACAAACATGTCTTCCGTAGAGCTACAGTGAGTTAATTTCCTGTTTTACATACTCTCACAGGTCACTTTATCAGGTAGACCTTGCTATTACTGGTTTGGGCCCCTTTTTGCCTTCAGAACTGCCTAACTTCTTCATGGCACCTTGAACAAGGTGCTGGAAACATTCTTTAGAGATTTTGATCTGTATTGACATGATAGCATCACACAGTTGCTGCAGATTTGTCAGCTGCACATTCAACTTCCTGTTCCTGAGGATGTATCCACGCTTTCATGTTGCTTACGCCAAATTCTCACCCTACCATCTGAATGTTGCAGCAGAAATCAAGACTCATCATACCAGGAAACATTTTTCCAGTCTTCTAATGGCCAATTTTGGTGAGCCCGTGTGAAATGTAGCCTCGGTTTCCTGTTCTTAGCTGACAGGAGTGGCACCTGCTGCCCATCTCCTTCAAGGTTCAGCATGTTGTGCATTCAGAGATGCTCTTCTGTATACCTTGGTTGTGACAAGTGGTTATTTGAGTTACTGTTGCATTCCTATCAGCTCAAAGCAGTCCAGCCATTCTCCTCTGACCTCTGGCATCAACGAGGCATTTTCACCCAGAGAACTGCTGCCCACTGGATATTTTCTCTTTTTCGGACCATTCTCTGTAAACCCTAGAGATGGTTGTATGGGAAAAGCCCAGTAGATCAGCAATTTCTGAAATATTTTGACCACCCAAAAACCACTGCACCAACAACCATACCACATTACAAGTCACTGAAATCAGTTTTCTTCTCCATTCTGAAGCTCGGTTTGATCTTCAGCAGGTCGTCCTGTCCATGTCTACATGCTTAAATGCACTGAGTTGGTGCCATTGGTTGATTAGATATTTGCATTAATGAGCAGTTGAACAGTACCTAATAAAGTGGCTGGTAAGTGTATTTCCCCGTTGACTTGTTAAACATGCCAAGCAACAGAAATTGTAACGATACCAAATATAAAACCAACAGAATGCCTGAATAATTTCAGTAACCCAGCTATATTGTTTAAGTTGGATAACACCAGCAACCATAAGTTACTGGTCATATCAGACAAAAAGTCTCACCTAAAAGTAATAAAAGCAACAGTAAAACCCCTGAGTGTATTGAATCGAACAGAAGCCCTTTGTTATAGAAGCTTCAAATGGCCTTCATTCATTTTTTTAATGCCACTATCAGGATAACAGGCCAATTAGTCTGTTACCTCGAGATAACAAAGCTCATTTTCCTGTGATAATGAGTAAATCTAACCTATTATCCTGTGATAACAGAGCTCACGTTCTTCTGATGAGTCAATTATTTCACAAAAAAACAAAACAAAACAAACAAACAAACAAACAAACAAACAAAACAAAACAAAACAAAACAAAACAACGGTTGTTTGCTGTTTATCAAAGATCAGAGCACCATGCTAGCAGATTGTGAACAACAGGAAAAACCAACTTTGCTCCTCTTATTAAAACATAATTTCTCCTGAAAGCAAATTTTGTTAAATTTTATTGTGCAAAAAAACTCTATCCAAACTCTCACTATCCTATTTATGCCACAGATTTCTGTTTTTCTGTATCTTCATGATCATGGATAATGCAAAAATAAGGCTACCATCATGACTCATGCATGAGGATGATTCATCACTAATTCCTTTAATAAAGATACGAGTATGCATGATATTTTAACCAAGCGACTTGTTTTTCCTTCTCGACTTTGAAAAACAAATATATTTTGTGAACAGATTTTCTATCAGTAACAAACTATTATCACTGAAAAACAGTCTCTCTCTGCTGCCCGCCACACTTTGCTGAAAGATGCACAGCAGGCAACAGTGGCTACTTTGAATCTGTTTTCCTATTATTCATATTTATATTAATAGGAATTTTTCATGAAACTTAAACCAAGTACTTTATAAATGTTGTAGCTGTCATTTCTGATCAACAAAAAAGCGAAAAAGGTAAGCTGCCCTGAAATCCATAGTATAGTTAACACATTGCACGCCAAAACCTGGCATCATGACAATGGAAGCATCTAATTTGACCTCAAAATGTCAGCTTAAGGAGTACCTATTACTGATCAACCTATAAAGCTTTACTTTACTTAGGGTTTATGCAGGAATAAATTAACTTTCTTTTACAGATAATATTCAGATCAGACCTTGTTCTTTTTTTAAGTAAACACTACTCAACTTCAAACACAAGTGCATTTCACTGATCATACTGAAACGGTTAACTTCATCACTAGATGTTACTTGTGATAAATTATCTCATTATCTTAAGAAATCAGCCTTTTGTTTTCTTGAGTGTTAATGAGATCATTTTGTGTCACAAATTATTATTTTTAATCATGACAAAAAAACTTTACTTTGTATCTTGATACCTGCTTAAAATTCAGAACTGAATTTACTTTGTAAAATGTATGTAAGTTTCATTTCAAGTAAGACTACTTTTTTTTTTTCCATTTAAAAATGTACATAGTTTAATTTTTAAGGCTTGAAGTGAAATTGACAAGTTCTTAAAAACAGCTGGTGCTCTTAAATATAAAGCAGCTCTCTTGTAGAGATACACAGTACAGATGCCTGACGATTGACTTTGTCACCAGAGCTCCAAGCTGAAAATGCCATTTTTCACCTGTTTGTTCAACTTTCCTTACACAAATTGGGAGTAATGCCATCATACATCTGAAAATGTGATTCCTATGCTGCCATCCAGTCTTCCTTATGCTTTGACTCTTAAGATAATCTCTCTCTGTCTCTTAAAAAAATAAATAAATGACAGCCCTATTATACCAAGACACTGCTGCCAACTGTTCGGGAGACACCGGACGGAACAACGGGGCGCATTATCCATAATTAATAGCTCCCTGGTTGTTTTAAGCACCCGGCCTATGCATTTTTTAAAGAAATATCCAGTGAATATGTTATGTATAGGACTTGTAAAAAGATTGGACAAAAGGAATCAACATCCCAGAAACTGATGTGAACTTCGCTTGCCAGCGTCAGCACACAACTGCCTCCCAGAGTGCTCAGTTGCTAGGGGACCATAAGACTAACTTGGCCATCACATTGAATATGCAGTTCAAAGGCTTTCAAGAGACATTTTTTGACATCATTACAAGCCAGAGACATTTCGGAGGGAAACATAAGCAATTTGTTACATGGGGATTCAGTCAGCTGTGCAACTTGCTCTTGCAAATGTCTTGCATGATAATAATAATATATGTAGATGGTAAGTGTGCAAACATACTGTAGCTGCTTACATTACGGTGGCATTACTAGACTGTGAAACAAGAAGGGAGAAAATGATTAAAAATAAATTAAGGCTTTTTATATCAGCAATGGGTGAAATGAATGTAACACACATAAAAGGGGTGTTGCTAGTGACAAATCCAGGAATCTTCAGCAAACTCTGCTTTCCTCATTCGCTTTAGCATCTTCCTTCATGGCTTTGGTTATACAGCTCACAACTTTACAGTTTTGTTTCAGTGTCACTGGTCAGAGCATTTTCAGCTATCTCAGTAAAAAGGTGACCTGCAGAGCATCAATCAGCTGGCAAAGTAAGCAACTATCCAACTGTGCTAACATTAACTAAGGCCTCAGTCACACAGGCCTAGAGACTAGTCAGCGACCCCCTGGCAACCTCTGGTCACTAGGGAAAAATGTGTGCCCCTTGATGGGTCGGAGAGTGGTTGCTTCAGGTTGCTGGCTGTCGCTAGGTGAAATTGGTCGCAAAGAGGGTGCTCCACCAAAAACGTCCTTGTGATTGCTTTAGCTGCTAGCAGATTACCACAGTCACCCATAGTTTGCATGGAAGACTCTGACTTTTCTGCAAACGCTGGCCATCACCGAGCAATAGAGAAACTCAACAAAGTAGAAATGTAGAACGTTCACCTTCAAAAGTAAAAGGTGTGTCTTGCTGCTGCAGCCAACACATTTCAAAAGGCACAACTTCTGTTTTGAAGGCAAACGTTCTCTGTTTCTGGTTTGCTTCACACTTTTCACAGTTTCACTTCTGTTCGGCAAGTAGTTGGCGAGAGTTTGCATAGTCTTCTATGCAAACTACGGGCGACCTGCTAGCAACCAAAGCAAGTGCAAGGAGGGTTTTGGTGCTGAACCATATATCTCTCTGCAACTAATTTTACTTTCCAAATGCCAGAAACCACTCGTTAACTGGTTGGGGAATACATATTTTTCCCTAGCAAGCGGTGGTTGCCAGGGGGTTACTGACCAGTGTGACTGGGGCCATTGACTACTGGAATATATTAGCAAACTATTGTAATGTAATATTTCCCAAATTACACATATTAATATTAATACACATACATATATTATATAATACACATATTAATAATGCATCAGTTTAACACACAAACTAAAATAGGTTGAACACTGTGAGAAGCCCACACAGATATATCATGTCAGAGCATTTTAGCCTCTTTCAGCTTATTGTTTTGGTTTCAAATTTTTCCAATTCTGCTCTACAACCTATTGCTAAAATACTCAGATTCACTGTGCCAAATACACACTGTTAGCAACTAGGGAGTGAAAGCAGGTTAGGTCAATGGTTTGACCATGGCTCCTGCAGTCCCCATATTGAAGTGTGTTTGGGGAAGATGCTGAACCCCAAAACCTGGCTTGTGAAGTATAATCAGTGTCCATGTGTGATAGTACAATCGCTTTTTGAATATGCGTGTGAATGGGTAAACGTGGCTTGAAGTGTAAAGTGCTTTTGGTTGTCCATAGTTAGAAAAAAATCTCTATAATCTCTTCTTAGTTGCCTTCAGCATTTTGGGGTGGAGACCAAAACAGAGCTAGAAAGATTTAAAAATTTGCATCAAGTGGTGACAGTAGTCACCTAGCTGTCACCTAGCATGCTAACCATAACTGCATTGTCATAGACTGTATATAAAAATGGATAGAGCCACCATGATGTCACACACTGTTTGATGTCCAATTCCTGTTTGAATGCCTCAAGCTAAGATTTTTTGCTGCTGCCATCTTAGCTTTTTGAAACCAGACATCACAAGCACAATTGAATAACTGAGAAATACTGCATGGTCATAGGCTAGTGACTTGTCTGTCACAAGGTAAAGCACACCTTACTTATCTTCCCTTATGCTGTGGGGACCAGAATTTACTAAGTGTTAAAATTAATGACTTAAAACAAGCAACAGAGCCCTAGTTCCATGAGAAGGAGTTTACTGAGGTCATAGATCAAGCGAGACACAGGCTGTTTCCATAGACTTCCATACAACTGGAAATCTTTTAGTAACGACACTAATTGCCCCCTGTCAGCTATTACAAAGAATGTAGGTTTAAGGCACTTTAACATTGGCTTCACTTTTCAGACCCTACTACAGCCATCTTTTATGATTTTTATGAGGCTTGTAATGGGGTTCTTGGGCAACATAAAGGAAAAACATGTAATAGTTAATGCCACTTTAAGTACTGTACGCAAGTTAGAAGTACTATCATTCATTACCTTCAGCTGATTAATATTAATGGAAAGAAATAATAAAAACTGTGAAATAAAAAAAAAAAATAGAATAAATTTTCACTGTGTATTGACGATACAGAATTCATCCATAACCAGCATTTAAACAGCAGCTGGTAAACGCAGTGCACCGTATGGGGGAACTTTGTGTGTGATCCTCACAGGGAAGTTCCTACCCCGAGGCAGGGATCACACCAGCCCCCTTCATCCCTTGACTTTTGTTTTGCTGCAGCTTTGTGGTGTGAGCAGAGCATCAGCACATTCTGAAGCACTCAACGCTGTCCCTCCAGCGCACGATCAAATCTGTTTTGATGCTGCCAGCTTGTCATTTAATGCCTGAATGAGGTACGCGTGGCGACACACAGACATCATTTTCGAGAGGGACCGTGGGTAAAAAAGAATTGCTGTGAGAAAATAAGCGCCTGCAGCAAAGAACACAGCAGGAGTTCAGTTGATGGGTAGATGCCTTAAGCGCTGACAGCTTTCAAGAGACAGTGATTGCCTTGTTGGCTTTCTTTTACATTTCAGGACCAAAGTAGCTGTTTTTGTAGTCAGAGCAACATTACAATGTATGATACATACTGTGACACACTTTGTGATTCAGTGCTGTATTGCAGTAAAGCTTTTGGAAGATTCTTCCTACCACTTTTATCCCAGATGTGTGGATAATTGGATTTGTTAAAAATAAAGGAATTATCAAAGGCTATCTTCTTTGTTGTTTTTCTCCTCTCATATTTCATGTTTTGCCTTTGTTTCCCATGCTGAGTCAATAACTTCTCCTCATTTGTAGGAACCCAAAAGGACAAACACAGAATCCCTTGGGTTACACAATACAGGAACACACACTGGCTTGCTTGAATGCTTGAACACACATGCACGGACAAAGGCACGCACACAGAGTTTGGCTAACAACAATGCCCTCTCTTCTTTCATTAGGCCTATGCACAGGTGCAGAGCGTGCTTCTTGCTGATGAAAAATAATTTATCAAAGTCTGCGGTGCCATTGCGGCAACCTTTTTTCTCCAAATGTCACCTTCAAAGGGAGCTCCTTCTTCGCGCATTATTGTTCTAAGGCAACAGAGCCCAGAAATTGCCTGAAGCGACTAAATGAGGTTCCTATTATGAACGTTATGATTAAGCTTCCCGGGTGCAGTAACGAATCTCCAGACCATCTCACCCAACCTTTAATCCACATTATCTGCCAGAGAAAAGGGCAAAACCACTCTTCTCACCTATCAGAACCTTTTTTTGGTAATTGATCCTGATTTCACATGACTCAAAACTTAAGTTTCCATTAGTAGCTCTAGCACATGTGATGCTGTGGTTTCCAACACATTTAATGTAGCCTGAGCTTAAAAAGCACACTTTGAGTGTGTCTCAGTTACTTTTGTTCACTTTCAAGTAGTATACTATGTACACTACTGTGTAGAACTTGGATTTTGACAGGGTAGTGTTGTCTCAAATTGAACACAATAAGTTGTGTACTTCCCAGATATGATGTTTGCAATGTTATAAGCTACACATTTCCTAAAGTATGGTGAATATGGACTTAAATTAAAGTGGACTAATGCTAACATGCTCACTGTTACTGTTTACTACACTGCTCTATATTATCTCACATTATGGACAGATCAGTTAACCACATGTAATGTGAAAGTGGTCAACCTTGGTAACAAACCCACACATGGTTAGGCATCTTCAACCAGGATGTCTAACCCCTTATATTTTTCACCATTATGAGGGGAAAAGATCATAGTTGTATTGAAGCACACGATTTGAGACAGAGAGTTTCATCTTCACCTCCAAGAAAATACATACAGCTAATTGCTTTTCCAAATTAACTAAACTCAAAGCTGTCTGGACTTCAAAAGTGTGATAAAATAATAGTGTGCAGAAATTCTGAGGCAGTCAAGGTGAATATTAGCATGTTATTCTCTCAGTTAGGCTGCTGAGTAAAGCACAGTTTAGTGATTTTAGACATATTTCCATTTTCTTATAAGCTGTATAATGTATCCGGTGGCTGTAGAAGGAGATTTCTAAATTCTGTAGGCATGGTATGACTTAATTTGCTGCCCACTTATTTCAAAACATGTGTTGTTGCATGTTATAGCCTCATGTGGATCAGTGGAATGATCAACAGGTGCTGCCTGCTGATAGCATAACTGTTGGTGATGACATATTAATTAGCAGGCCTGACTACATCCTGACTTCACAAGCTGTCTTAGCAACACATTCTCACTCTCAACTCATCACATACGGAAGCTTGGTCAGGACCTCTGCTCATCACAAACTTTAAGGCATGGAGCACCCTTTAGTGTCACTTTTAGACATGCAGGGTACTATCTAGAAATATCAGTTTGCCAGATGATAACTTCTTTCTTAGGGTTAGGAAAAGATCATCAGCAAGGTTATAATATACCCTTTCATTATGTTTCATATTATTTTATCCCAGACATTGAGGATTGTCCAATTGATGTCAATAGAAGTTCTTCAAAGTTGAAAAATGATCCTAAAGGGGCACCCAGTGTGCAAAATATGATGCCTAAGGTTGCTAAGTATGCCTAAGGAAGCATCAGCATTGTGATGAGTTGGGACTCATCACAATACTATGACTATGACTCACATAGCAGACATATCCGGGCCTAATCTGGGCTACTTACAGTTTAATTATGGCTCTGGCAGATTTTGTGTGAGCAAGACACACAAAAATCAACACGGGCCTAACATGGGTTACTGCAAAATCAGATCACCCAGGGGATAAAGAGGGCCGAAACAATCCAGAACTGCATTCTGGCTCTTTCAGTTAAGGAGTAATTAAATCTGATGGGTAATTTAATACAAAATACTGTCCAGTGACAGTGTCTTCATGTGCTGCAGTCTGATGATCCTTTTAGATGATGCCACAGACTGTTAAATCACCATATGGTCCTGCCTACACCTCCTTTTTTTCCTGTCTCATCTCTGTCATGCGTTCATGGTTCAGATATCAATAAGGTTGTGTTAGCAGTACTTCTAGCTAGCACTACAGAAGAGGAGCGAGCACAAACGGAGTAATGTGTTAGAAGTGCCAGGTAATTTCAGTTTCAACGTTTCAAACATTTCACCAAATATGACACACAAACTGCTTCTGTGCATTTCAGCAACCAGTCTGTCTGCTACCTAAGGGTACAGTGGCTGTATTTTCCAGGGAAGAAAAAAAAATGTTATTGGTGATAATTTTATTCTCAGAGATGGAGAAAGATGTAAAAAAGAGAGGGCAGTAGAGGAAGATGAGAAATTATTTTCAAAGCCAAGGACTGTTCAGCAAGTGACTCTTAATAAACTGAAAATTTAAACCTTACATTTAATGTAGTGATTCATGTTAGAATTGTTTAATCAGTTCAATTCAATTCAATTTTATTTATATAGCGCCAAATCACAACAACAGTCATCTCAAGGCGCTTTATATTTTAGGGTAAAGACCCTACAAACTAGACAGAAAACCCCAACAGTCAGACGACCCCCTATGAGCAGGCACTTGGCAACAGTGGGAAGGAAAAACTCCCTTTTAACAGGAAGAAACCTCCGGCAGAACCAGGCTCAGGGAGGGGCAGCCATTTGCCACGACCGGTTGGGGATGAGGGGAAACAGAAGAGAGCAGAGCGAGACAGGACAAAAGGCACACTATGGGAGAGAGACAGAGTTAATAATAGCTAATGATTAAATGCAAGTGGTGTATAAACACATGGAGAGTGAAAGGAAGTGAGGAAGAGGAAGTGCTCAGTGCGTCATGGGAAGCCCCCAGCAGCCTAGGCCTATTACAGCTTAACTAAGGGATGGTTCGGGGTCACCTGATCCAGCCCTAACTATAAACTCTATCAAAAAGGAAAGTTTTAAGCCTAATCTTAAAAGTAGAGAGGGTGTCTA
>VUQI01028970.1:0-13233 GCA_015106735.1 Paratilapia polleni | reverse complement strand
TTTGTCACTCCAGAGAACACGTCTCCACTGCTCTAGAGTCCAGTGGCGGCGTGCTTTACACCACTGCATCCGACGCTTTGCATTGCGCTTGGTGATGTAAGGCTTGGATGCAGCTGCTCGGCCATGGAAACCCATTCCATGAAGCTCTCTACGCACTGTTCTTGAGCTAATCTGAAGGCCACATGAAGTTTGGAGGTCTGTAGCTATTGACTCTGCAGAAAGTTGGCGACCTCTGCGCACTATGCACTCAGCATCCGCTGACCCCGCTCTGTGATTTTACATGGCCTACCACTTCATGGCTGAGTTGCTGTTGTTCCCAATCGCTTCCACTTTGTTATAATACCACTAACAGTTGACTGTGGAATATTTAGTAGCGAGGAAATTTCACGACTGGACTTATTGCACAGGTGGCATCCTATCACGGTACCACGCTGGAATTCACTGAGCTCCTGAGAGCGACCCATTCTTTCACAAATGTTTGTAGAAGCAGTCTGCATGCCTAGGTGCTTGATTTTATACACCTGTGGCCATGGAAGGGATTGGAACACCTGAATTCAATGGTTTGGATGGGTGAGTGAATACTTTTGGCAGTATACTGTATTTTCAGTCCTGTAAATATTTGCTGCAATTATGAGGTTATGAGGACTCAAAAACTGATGGAAAAAATAACAGGAATTAAAAAAAATAAAAAATTACCCTGTGTCCCTCAGTGGACGGTAACTCAGGAAATATTCATAGTAGTAAATAGTGAAGGTAAAATCGGGCATGGCTTCATTAAATGTACACAATTTTTGTATAAAAAAAAAATCAGCTGATTCTGGGAAGCCAGACGGGAACATTCTTACATTTAGTTGATTTTTATAAAGAATGACCCATCTGAAAGGGACATGTTCAAGATATGCATTGCAACATAATGGATTGCAATCAAACAGTGGTGCTGATAAACTGCTGAGTTTGAGCTTTGTCAGATGTTTTGATTTTCTGTGGCTCATCTGCATACAAGTTTTTCTCCAAGACAGCAAAAGCAAACAAAGCAAAGACTTTTACATTTACTGAGAGATAAAAAGTCTAAATGTAGGCTGGCTGTGAATGCGTCTTTTCTCACAATCTGATGTCTATCAGCTTCCTCTCTATGTCATGGTCTGGCTCCTGGCTTGTAAATTATGCGACAAATGAAAACCTACTTTGTGTACAATGAACATCCAAGTCTAGGAATAATAAGCAATTAAAGGAAAACTAGTGGATGATATTAGTGATCTATCTAGAACATAATAAGAAGAAATGAAAGAGAGTTTCTGATGTAAGGAGGAGTATATTTAAACTTTCTAGACAAGTAAAAGAGCTTTTGAATCATTCCTAGAAGATACAGATACACAGTGCAGCTTCTTCGGGTGTTTTCTTTGTTTTACAGTTAGATCCAAGTTTTTGGACAATGACACATTTTTGTAATTTCTCCTCTGTACACCAACACAATAGAGCACAGTCAAGATGTGATTGAAGTGCAGACATTCAGCTTTAATTTAAGGTGTTAAACAAAACTGTTTAACATCCCTTGCGGTCAATGACTGGCTGAAATCTAGAACTCATGGACATCACCAAATATGGTGTTTCCTCCCTTGAGATGCTCTGTTAGGCCTTTACTGCAGCCACCTTCAGTTGCTGTTTGTTTGTGGGTCTCTCTGCCTTCAGTTTTGTCTTCAGTAACTGAAAAGCTGCTATGTTGGGTTGAGATTAGGTGGCTGACTTGGCCATTGAAGAATATCCCATTTCTTTGCCTTGAGGGTCATTATCCATTTGCACTTTGAAGTGCAAATGGTGTGACTGATCAGTTTTGCAGCATTTGGCTGAATGTGAGCAGAGAGTACAGCCCTGTACACTTCACAATTCATTCTGGTACTTCTGTCAGACGTCACATCATCAATAAACAATACACCAACAAATCAAATGACCATAAATCTGCTTGTCAGTACAATTGCTTTTGAGCCTCTGAAAATGGAGGACTGTGTATAAAAATGGCTGTAATTCCTAAACAGTTAATGCAATATTTTGTTAAGCCCCTTGAATTAAAGCTGGAAGTCTGCATTTCAATAAAACTGTGAATAATACATCTTTTTAAGAAAACAGGGCTAACATTTTCTATAAATTATAAGATTACAAAACAATGTTTAAATGATCTTGTAATTTGAATTAAAAAAAAAAAAATCTAAATCTAAAGTCACTCCCAAGTTGGTGATTTGCATTTTGTAAGACCTCCAAGCACTCAATACAGTTTTTGAAAACAGCTGTGTTGATGTTTTTTGTTTTTTTTTTCTTTTTCTACATTAAATGAGATTTAAATCAAGATTAGAGGAAAAAAACATTCAGAGACTGCCACTTTCTCAAGCCTATCTGTCATCGTCTTGTGGTTGGGCGCTGCACTGAGGTGTGAGAGAGCAAAAGCCACAGAGTTTGCATCAACAGTACTGTAGTTCTCAGCTTATTAACTGTTTTCAGAGCTGTCTCCAAGACCTCGAGAACTGGCAAAAATTTAATTTTACAAAAAAGACAAATGGTCCAAGTACATGTTGTGATTCAAGGGTTCCTTAATTTAAAAAAAATATATATATTGTATGTTTTACAGCAGGGAGACATAATATTGGAAAAGTTGAAAATATCTGTCTGAAACAAGCCATTTTAGCTTCGCTCCCTTTAGGCCAACTGTCTTCTGATTGGCTGCCCCTTTCAAACAAAAGATTTGAACAGCAAGTGGGTTTCTATGCTCAGTGCTCGAGTTGTGTACCTAAGATGAAGACATACACTTTCACTGACATCAGAGATCCAAGAGTTAAAAAAAAAAAAAAAAGAGAGAAGAGAAGTGTGAAGCCTGAGCTTTGGCTCACAGTGTCATGGTCCCTGGTTTGGTTCCAGGATTTTTAAGCTGCTTTGGAGTTTTTGGGTTCTTGTTTATTATTAAAGAGTTTTCCCTTTGTTTCCCACTTTTGTACTGGTGCTGTAAGTTTTTGATTATTGATAGGCTGAGTTTTTTTATTCTTGGTCTGATTTCATTATCGTTCTGTAATTCTGAGCATTAATTCTTATTGTTTTTGAGTTTTATTATAGTTTCATAGTTGTGGAGATGTGGATGCCTACTTAGTTTACTGTTTTAGTTCTAGTTTTGGGTCTTTGGTCTTTATTAGCTCAGTGTTTCCCTAGCTGTTCCTCCCTCTGTCTCTCCCACTTTTTGTGTTCCCCCGATGTAGTTCATTCATGTTTCAGCATTTCCTTGTTTCAGTTGTGCTATGACTCTCACTTTTGCTTAAGTATACTGAATACTTATTCAACTACAGAATAACTTATGATTTGAAATATTATGCTGTTGTGTTACACACAAGTACATGATACAGGTGATAGCATGGAATCAATCAATATCAGAAATTGTGTAAATAATAATTTCTTCTTCCTCTTCTTCTACTTCTTCTACTCATGTAGTTGATAGATATATGTGTGTGACTGACTATTGGGACAGTATTACATGCGTATTACATGCGTCTTGAACATCACTGGTAATCCTGTGGCAAAGTCCAAAACCAACTACAGCCTGCATTTCACAAACAGTATCCAGTAAGTCTTAATTTTCTTGGAGACTTATATAAATACATGAAAATGTGAAATTCTTCTTACAGAAATGAATGTGTGTGTTTGTGCTACAACTTTGCAAACATGTATAAATAGTCCCGTTTTCCTGTTTTATTTCTGCTTCTTGTTGGTGCTTCTGGATTTCTGGTTGTTTCACTCTGTGGATTTTGTACTTTGAACTCAGCCTTCAACCTAATAAAAGGTTTGTTTTGGTTTTTCCTGCATTTGGGTTTATTCTGCAACACACAGGGTTTGTTTTTTTTGTTTTTTTTTTACATATGCTGACCTCAATATTTGAAACTTTGGCCATTTTTAATATGAGTATTGGTCATTTTAGCGCCAAATAAGGAAATGCATTTAGGGAGAATAATTTTTTGACAAGGCTGATTTAAAAGAAAAATTATTATTATGCACTAAAGCAAACAAAAAATGCAACCCTAAGTGATATAAAACAATGTCTATTTAGGCTTTATGAATCACAGAAAAACTGCACTGTGTATCAACTATTAAAGAACAGGATCATTTTCAGTTAAAAATAGACTAAATTGCTTTATTGGTACTATGAAATAAAATCAAAAGCACGTGCCCAAACCAAAGAGGTAAAGGGGGGGGAGAAAAAAAAGAAAAAAAGAGTGACTTCCTGCGATTGATAAGCTGAAACCTCAGTTCCATGTCTCATTCACTGTCTGAGACATCAGCGGCACCACAGCTCTGAGGTAATGGCACATTTCCATTTACTATATTTCACTGAACTCATGTCAGCTGCTAATTTTTGGTCTTTATCAACAGTTGTAAATCTGATGAATTTTATTTGTTAGTGTCCAATCACAGGTGTGTTTTAAAAAAAGAAACTCACCTTTATTGTGATTTAGCTGAAATGGTATGTCTCATATTACTGAAGTAGTTACAGTGTAATAAGACATTCAAAGAGACTAAAAGAATTATATTTTATTCATATCCAAAGAGAGATTCTCATGTTTAAGAAGACATGAAGTGCCGGCAGCTTCTGTTTGAGCTTTGGTGCCTCAGCATCCTTGCAGTGACCGCCTGCATGAAAGGTACTGCTCATTTATATGGAAATGGAGATGTTTTACTCTTAGGTATTTATGGGAATTTGTTAGTAAGGTAGCTTGTGGTTTATCTCATCTTGTGGCCTGCATATGTCATCATTTTCTCCCTAATATGATTAACTGTAAACTGATAACTTTAATGTCATGCATTCCAGTTGACAACCACTGTAGGAGGTTCAGAGGAAATGTTTAAATGTCATGTACTCACTCATATGATCCTATTATCATATCATATGTCTGTTAATTTCAGTTATCTTTGACCTATAATTAACATTTTGATTATTCCAGATGTGGAAAGTAACTATGTTTATTCAAGTAAAATTTTGCCGTAATTTACATTACATTACTGTGGAGAAATTATGTACTTTTTTTTACTCCACTGTACAGTATATCTGACAGTTAGATTTGCTTCTTGCTTTCCAATAAGGATTTTTAAAAATATGGCATGTTTATTAAATGGAATGCACTGTAAAGGATTAAACCTTTAAGGGAGTGTGTACATGGGACTCCCTGGACAACTATGCGATTTACCCTCAATATTCACTGTTAAACAGCTAATTGTAAAAGGCTCAAAGAGGTAAGAGTATCCAATGTGTGGCACAAAAGAAATTTTAATTAATTAATTTATTTATTTTTTTAATTTTATGCCCCTCAGGCAACCCTAAACTATACTTTAAAGTAGCTGCACCATGACCAGCTAAAACTTACACATTGATCAATCTTTATCAGTCTTACAGTGTTATTTATATATTAGTACTACACTCATTTTTGCTTAGGTAGAAGATCTGAATACTTATTCAACTACAGAATAACTTATGATTTGAAATAATATGCTGTTACACACATGTACAAGATATAGGTGATAGCATGGAATCAATCAATATCAGAAATTGTGAAGATAATAATTTCTTCTTCCTCTTCTTCTACTTCTACTCATGTAGTTGATGGATATATGTGTGTGACTGACTATTTGGACAGTATTACATGCGTCTTGAACATCACTGGTAATCCTGTGGCAAAGTCCAAAACCAACTACAGCCTACATTTCACTAACCATATCCGGTAAGTCTTAATTTTCTTGGAGACTTATATAAATACATGAAAATGTGAAATTCTTCTTACAGAAATGAATGTGTGTGTTTGTGCCACAACTTTGCAAACATGTCCATGTTCTTTTATTACTTATCAAAGCTCCAGAAAGGTTTCCTGTCCACTCATGGTGATGAATCACAGTTACCGCTGTGACTGTAAAGTCACGAACGATCTTATGGCTAATTTTGATGAATATGACATTGACCTTTGTGTTGAATCATCATCTGTCTGCCAGCGTGTAATAAATCAATTTATTCTACATAAGAACAGTAAGTGTGAATATTCCATACTGATTGAGCCTTGCATGTGTGTTGATGTTTGTGGGGTTGTTTTTGTATTGTATTGTACTTTTATTTTTAATGAGATAGTCTTGAAAGACATATTATGTACTCTTGGTACTGAATGTATTATAAACATTTTAACATATCTAAATATGATTTGATAAATGTTTCTAAACAGTTCAGCTGAAACCGCCGCCTGAACTTGTGGTCCAACAAACAACAGAGACTGTCAACATTACTTTTAAAAGTCGGTATGATAACCATCATTACCTTCACAGCTGCCTGGACTATGAAGTGTTACTTCAAACACCTCAAAGCAGCAAGAGTAATGTAAGATCTACTGTTATAAATATATATGATAACTTGTTTTGCTTGAACGGGATCAAACAATAATCATTTGTTTGTCAAATGTTTCCACCTTTCCACAGACTTTTTCTGTCAAAACACCTAAAAAGTTTGAATCTATTGATCGGAAATTACAGCTCAAAAATACTGAATATTGCATTAAAGCAAGATATGTACCTTGTAAAAATGATTATAGTGGAACTTGGAGTGAATGGAGTAAACGGACATGCTGGAAAAACGAAGCAGAAGAAGGTAAAGGTACAAATTTTTCTTTAGTACAAAAGGTCTCTGTTGTTGCACAACCTTAAAAAAATATGTCAACAGTAGAGTGAAACTGATGCTGCTTTAGTTATTTTATGACAATGAGATGAGAATGGATTTGAGGTTTTATTTAATGATATTCATAATCAAAGATCTTGTAAGTGTGTAGATATATTTATAAAGACAGTCCAGTGACCATGTAAAGTCTGCATTTGGCTGTCTTGCAATGTTTGTGAGGTGTTGCCCCTGAATAATGTTCATCGAAAGCAAGAAGTGCTGCCCTCCTTTTTTTCTCTCAGTGCTTTTGTGAAATGGTACAGATAATTAACAGATAATGGACTTACTGTTATCTCTGTAGTGTGACTCAGTAATTCTGTGTAATTTCAGAACAGGAACCTGTATTAATCATCTTGGCCAAATCTCTGGTCCCAGTGTGTGTGGCTGTTGGAGCCCTGTTGTTTGTGTTCTACAGTCCAGCTGCAAGGTAATTCATCTGAACTTTGAAATGATTGCATGTCTGAAGAGTAAAATGCGCCTCTTACTAATTTTAACTATTTTATGTTTGTACGGTAGAACGAAGATAAAAACTCTGTCCCGCACCCCGTCGCCGGCCCCTTTCTTTCATCCTCTGTATCAGCAACATAAAGGTGATCTCCAGGTGAGGTGATAGTATGACTGATTTCTGAAGGATTTGGTTTTCAGTTTGTTTAGCTTCGTTTCAACTTCTGTGGAAGTGCAGGAATCCTAATGGAAGGATCATTGCACAGTACAAAATGACACATGAAATTAGACATAAGAAAACCCCATAAGTAAGGAGAGATGTGTATAGGCTTTATGCACATCTATCACATAATAATAATAATTCCATACTGGATTGGTCAAGGTCCATGTGGAGGCAGATGATCCGCTATGTTTATCTTTAATAGGAACATCCGAAAGAAGATTACACACATCTGTCACATCAATATTTACTGTCTGTGTTAGTCAAAGACATGAGGAAACAACACTGTTTACAGCCACTCTAGTGTCATTCTGAGGCTGAAGAAAATGCAAATGTCACTATATTCTCAAACTAGCAATGCTAGCATGTGGATGATACTGTAGGCAGATGTTATATCTACCACATTCACCATCTTAGTTTAGTATGCATTTTTCTGGTAGCTGGTCAAAAAAAGAAAGTATTAACCAAAGTAGGATTTTGACAATTCATCCATATTACTGAAATAAACTCCGTGTTTTTCAAAGTATTTTAGTCAAACCCTTTATCAGGTGAAACACAGCTTGAGATCTTTTATAGGATAAGTACACTTGACCTACTTGTGACTTAGGATGAAAAGTTGGGGGATCATTAAATCATTGCTCCTCTGGTGGAGCATGGATATTTATACCCAGTTTTATAGCAAATCACACAATGTTTGCTAACATATTTCAAAAACAAAAAAAAAAAAAGTTCATGGTTGCACAATCATCCACTCAGCACTATAGATATGAGTAGAAGAGTTCATGGCAATCCCCTCAGTAGAGGAATGAGATGTTTCAGTCAGAGCAGAAGTGAATGGCCAGCTGATAACCAACACTGCTTTACTCTCACAAACAAGGGTAAGAAAAAGTTGGTCTTTGTTCATGCAGGGACAGTCTACAAATGTACCTGCTTGGGATAATTATTGGAGTTTAAGATGACTGTGTGGACCTTTTCAAAGGCCAAAAGGGTACATATATGTTTCCAAGCAGTAATGATTTCTTCTAGATTTTAAGGGGCATCCTTTGTTCTTCCTGTTTCTGGTTGCTGTGGGTGCAGATGTGAGAGAAAGCTTTCTCTGGTCAGTAGGACTAGGAAAAGCACCATTCAAATGCCTTCCAATTTATAAATGAACAATAATATGATTAATGGGTACCCCTGTACCTAATTCTGTAAGGTTGCAATGACAGGTTTAAGACTAGTGTCTGTAAGGTAAAAACCACAAGGAAACAAATAAAGTTTGTAACAACAGCAACTTAGAGGCTACCACCCCAGTGGCAAGCCATTGTAGATCTGAATCTACAATAAGGTACTTTATCTACCGAGAGTACTGATGGCTAAAGAAAATCTGATGAAATGATCCACTGTGTCAAAACTGAATGACATATCAAAAATAATGAGCTAAAAATAGAAGGTACTCCATGTGTGTAGTATGATACATTATCACACCTGATGCATCTTCATTCTGCTGAATTTACAGGAATGGCTTTCACCTCGAGGCAAATTTGTACTAACACACAAACCTGAGGAGACCATGATAAGTGATACTGTGGCTGTTGTGCCAAAACCCATAAAAAAGGACCCAGAAGAGAGCCAGCCCTTCCTAAACCCTCTGGTAATTCAACTGGCATTCCCTCAGTGCCAAACCTCCTATGTTGGCCTACCTGGGATGGATAAGGCTCCCCCTCCTATAGCTGTGGTGTGTCCGGGTAACACTTCTTACACTCAGCTCCCCTGCTCTCTCTGGGGAGTTGGCATTGGAGAAGTAGAGGTTGCCTCCTCTCCACCTGAAGATATCTTAGAGATCAGCTGTGTTGATTCTGGTTGCAGCTTTGAGGATGTGACCCAAAGCCCAGAGGGCAGTTTTCCAAACAGTCCTGTTGATGATACTCCAGCACCATGTTACTGTAATGATTACTGCATTCTCAACAAAACAGCTGAAGGTGTTGTGCCTGTTTTACTGTCTAAAGAGAGCAGTGTAAAAGTGACAGCAGTGGCTGTAGAACACATGGAGAAGTGATTCCGTAATGTGGCTTGAAGCTGGTATGCACACTTGTTGCATTGTGTTGTGTGTTTCTTTTAGCAGTTCTTGTTAAGCAAAGGCAGGTTTGTGATTGAACTCCATACAACATTTATCACGTGTCTGAATATATCTCATTATTATTC
Organism: Paratilapia polleni; assembly: GCA_015106735.1. Lineage (NCBI taxonomy): Eukaryota > Metazoa > Chordata > Actinopteri > Cichliformes > Cichlidae > Paratilapia > Paratilapia polleni. Next base: position 3,664 of record VUQI01028970.1, on the reverse strand, counting down.
TTTCTATGAGGCAAACCTAACCAACACCACATAACACATAAAGTAGGATTCTGATTTGGCTGACTTGCATATGTTACCACTTGACGCATTTAAAATGCTGACTGCAGAATGTTAAGATGTGAATGTGTGTGAATTTCACAATAGCTTCCTATCATAGTGCTTTCTGTTGATGCATAGAGGAATGTTTTTAAATTATTTGCCTTGTTTACAATATGCTTATACTTTGCATTGAGCTTTTAATAAGAAATCAACAAAGAGACATAAAATCTAGTTTAATCTACTTAAATTAATAGCTTTGTTCTTGCTTTACTGACTTGAGGAAGATGTTTTTGGATCTTTCCTGGATCAGCACCCATCGCTGAATTGTTGAACTGGTGGTACTGGTCAGCAACACATATTCAATGGAAACTGTTGTTTATGTTTTGTATAGGTGAGATTTTCCTAAGGGAATGAATAAAGTGTAATCTCAGTATGAAAGTTTCATTATTTATTTCTCCATTGATGAATGCAAACAGTAAATGTTTGCTGATTTTGCCCCAAAACAAGGTTTTAAAAAAATTTTTTCCACCCTGGAAATTATACTTCTGCTATAATCTGTTCGGAAATTCTACCAAAGGTTCAAAGATTTCATGGCTCTTTGAGTGCCGTCTCTCTGGCTAAAACTGCAGTTCAGCGAGACTCCATCAGGGGGTGGCAGAGCGCCTGTTGTCCTTCCAACTACAGCGAGACATCCAAACACCACCGAAGTAGCAGCAGATCGGTAGCCGTCCTTCGTTGGCCCTATTTGAGTGTGTTTTTAATCTTTTGGTGTTGTGTTTTGCGTGAATCAGGTGTATATATAGTATAGTATGTGTAGCCGCTCTCAGAATTTTAACACCGAACTGTCGCTGTAGATATTTTTCGTGTCCAAGCTGTTGCTGTCATCTTTTGGCGGCTCGTTGTGTGAGTAACAATGAGTAATAACAGGCCCGACTTGTCTGGTTTGCCCACAAATTTGCCCGAAGAGGAGGCTCTGGCCATAGAAAATGCCATCAGGGCGGCTCTAAACACTGTGATTCACATCATCTGCGGCGCCTGGAACCGCAGGGTGCAGGAGTACCAGAGGATGGTGGTCGACAGGGACAAAGAGATAAGGAGGCTGGAGTCCAAGTTGGAGAAAAGTGAGAGTGAGCCGAAGGTGCTGCGGCTTGAGGTGGGCAGGCTGTGCCAGGAGGATGAACTTTCCTGCCCTGTTAGCAGCGCTGAAAGCCAGTTAAAAAGCCAGTTAAAAAGCCATGCTCGACTCAAGCCTGGTGGTAAGTAAAAATCAGTCGATATTGAACGAGATGGAGTCCACCCACTCATTTTTCTATTCATCTATCTGTTCATCAGATGTGGGTGCAGCAGCGCCTGCACAAATTTCCCCCAATAGCCATGACACAGTGGAGACTTTTTCCCACCAACACGCCCACACTGAGACACGTGAAGGCGCAGCTGCAGGCCAGCCCTCTGGGTGCCTCACCTCACCTGTTAAAGAGGAGCCCAATGACCTGGAGACTGTCATTAAATGGGAGGTGTGTGAGGGCAGTTTGCTGGACCAGCAGGAAGGTCAGCGTGGAGCTGAATACCTGCATGAAGTAAAAGCTGCAGAAAAAGGTGAGCTCGGCCAGCTTACAGTGCTGACTGAGTGAGTAATAACACTGAGGCATAATTTCTGCCTCTGATGTGTGTTTGCGAAGTAAAACCCCAGAATGGGCTGTTACAGTAGAAATAAATGACGTGAGGAATGTGATCTGCAGACAGACACCTGAAAGAACAGTTTTTAAAATGAATGAGCTTCGTAACAGGTAATTCAACTTCCCTCCTACACAGCTACAGGTTTCAGTCATTTGTGGCTGGTAAAGTGGTAAATGTGCCTACCTAGAGTTACCCGTAAACCTGGGGCAAAAATAGTGAGCTCACACTGATTTACTGCTATTCAAGCAAAGCCAGTTTTAATGTCAGTCAGTGTGAAATAATTGTTTGAACCTAGTTTTTAAACACTTTCTTTTTTAAATACATGAACTTCAAATCAGGGCCGCTGTGATATCAAATTTTTGCTACACAGTTGTCATGGCCAAAAGAATCCTATAGTAAATCCAGAAAATAACACTATTAGTCAAAATTATCTTTATTTTCTTTATCTTTTTTTTTTATATATGCAGTAGCAGCAGTATGGCTTCATGCCGTGAAAGAGCACTAAAGATGTGATGTTTGCTTTGAAAGTGTTGACGGAGAAGTACAGAGAAGGTAGAAGGAGTTGTACTGTGTCTTTGTTGATGTGGAGAAAGCAAATGATAGGGCATTCGTCACTCATCCGAGTGATGAAACGTTTCTCCCACAGAAAACGCTGCGTCCAGATGAACAGAATCAATCTTCTGGTACTTCATTAAATGTTTAGGAATTACAGTCAGTTTTTATATGTAGACTCCCATTTTCAGAGGCTCAAAAAAGTAGGAGACAGTAAAGTAGTTACTGAAATAGAAAAGAGTTGCAATAAACTGCAAAGTGATTATGTTACCCTAAGTGTGCCTACAATGAATTGTTTATGATGTTATCATATTGGCATTTAACTTGATATGACTTTTTCATTTTTAAATATTTTGGTTGTTGTCAGTATCGGTATATCATAACACCCTTACTTCGAATTATTTCCGGCGACGCAAGTTAGGCTGTTTCTTAGAATTGTCGTTTCTCACAGCAGGAAATAGTCCACTTCAAACAGACACGCTTTCACTACTGGAATAACTGGAATTAGGCCAGGGAGTGTTCCCTGGATTCAGTGTGCTGGGAGGGAGCAGACTAGGGAGCTGACTAGGGAGCTTTCAGATTAAAGACCGATTCGACTGCACTGGGCATTTATGCTCTCACTTCAGGTAATGTCTAGAAGACTTCAGGACTGCAGTGAATGTGTGAAAACTGCTTTCGAGTAACACTATGAAACCTTTGAGGGGAATATTGAAAGTGTGTATTGTCATCTTCATTTGTATGATTCATTGCGTTGGGTGTCAGTGATTACCTTGGTTATTTAAACCTTGTGCATCTAGACTCTGCTGCCATTTTGAAGTACGTGGCATCATCATGCAAAGCTCTAAAGAGCTCACTTTGGAAAAAAATGGGTATGTCTTTGAATCTGATGACGGATATCTCCAAAGTAAATGAACTACAGCTCTGGAAAAAATTAAGAGACCACTGCAAAATTATCAGTTTCTCTGATTTTGCTATTCATAGGTATATGTTTGAGTAAAATGAACATTTTTGTTTTATTCTATAAACTACTGACAACATAACTCCCAAATTCCAAATACAAATATTTTCATTTAGAGCATTTATTTGCAGAAAATGAAAAATGGTCAAAATACCAAAAAAGGTCCAGTGTTTTCAGACCGCAAATAATGCAAAAAGAACCAAGTTCATATTCATTTTTAAACAACACATTACAAATGTTTTAACTTAGGAAGTGTTCAGAAATCAATATTTGGTGGAATAACCCTGATTTGCAATCACAGCTTTCATGCGTCTTGGCATGCTCTCCACCAGTCTTTCACATTGCTGTTGGGTGACTTTATGCCATTCCTGGTGCAAGAATTCAAGCAGCTCAGCTTTGTTTGATGGCTTGTGACCATCCATCTTCCTCTTGATCACA
>VUQI01028968.1:0-10857 GCA_015106735.1 Paratilapia polleni | reverse complement strand
GCCTGAACCCCCCCCCCCCCCCCCCCCCCCGTGACCCTGAATTGGATATGCGGTTAAGAAAATGGATGGATGAATGGATGGATGGATGCTTTATGTTATAGTAACAAAGAGACAGACCACCTGATGCTGGGAGCAATGTTCTGGTTGCATGTGATTTTTTTAATGTCACAGCAGATCATCATTAGTGTTCAAATTGACAGGCAGGCAACATTCAGATTTTTCTGTCATTATTAAAATAATTCAGTCACTGACAGAAAATACCTCTGGAGCACACATGTGACAGCAGGTATAGTCACCAAGCTCTTGAGTTCAGACTTCCATTTAGAGGGTTCTTTTTTATACCCTGTTCTATGTTTTGTCTTCTTCCAGATAAGAGAACACAGTGAAGTACTGTGCTATCTTGCAAATTAGATAAAATGGAGTCCTTGAGACGACCAGACACAAAAATAAAAGCAGAGTCCTTGCAGTTAAACCAGTGCACTCCAGGAAAAGCTTCACTGAGCATGACCTTTCTAGACCCACCCAAGATAATGAGGTGTCACCAGAAACAAAGGACCTACTTTATAAATTCCTTCTTACTGCTTAAAATTGACTCATTTTCAAATATGTGTGCAGCTCCTTACCTGCTCTGAGAAAAAACAGAAGCCCTTGTCTTCCCGAATACATTCGTAAGTCTCTCCGAGTAACGGGTTGAATGGCTTACTTCCTGCTCTGTAGTAAGTGGATGAGTAGCCTGAGACAGCAAAAGCAGCAACGAGAACCTGTAAGAGAGTCAGGACAAGATAAACAAGGGGGGAGTAACAGGTTCATAATGACAGGCTTTGTCATGAATAGGCTAAACATTATAATGCACCGAATGCTATCCAAAGGACAGAAGACAGATATATCAGAAGGATCCAAGCGTACCACCACCTCACAGGCATTTGTGTTAGCTTTATGTTAGCTTGTCTTGCAATGTGATATCATACATTAACTAATAGACAATTGACAAAGTGTCTGTGATCCAACTCAAGAGTCCCCACTTGCAGAATCTACTCTAGAGGCATCTTCTGTGCAGAAAAAACATTTAAAAGCTTTACGAACAGCAGTGAAGGATCACCATATTGGAAACTGATTAACATTGGATTTGATAAGCTCCAGGGGCTCCTTTACCATGCGCTCAAAGGGATCCTCGGTCTCAGCAGCCTTATCCAGCAGCTCGCTGTACTCCAGCTCTTCACACATACGCTGCAGGGTGTTTAGGGGTTCGTTGAGCTCCACTGGCATGGACACTTTGGACAGGTCTTTGCCGATGTTGTTTCTTAAGATGTTCCAGAGGTTGATGTTGCTGGTGTCAGGACAGGGTGCTGGCAGGCAGGTACGCCGCCCGTTACGGAAGGCACTGCCAGCAAAGTCTCCGTTGGCCACTATGAAGAAAAAAAAAAAAAAAAAAACTCTGACTATTACGACATACATTGCTATGTTATCAGTAACAGGCTCTGCTGTCCTAGAAACATACTCTTAATAACTTAATTATAACAGAGATATTCTTTTATAACTAATTTTTATCCGTATTACGTCTTTTTAATGTAGCAGCATATTAAAAATTGATAGATTTTTAATATGCTTAGACAAATCTTTTTTTGTTAGTTTGATATATTCTGATTGTCATCTATTGGTAATATCATTTTCAACTAATGGGGACACAATATCAAATTCATTGAAATGAGTAAAAAAAAAAAGCATATTACATTTTTCCTCTTTTTAATCATTGCCAAAGTTTGAAATAACAATGACAGTGAATGCTTCAGACTGCACTGAACGTTTGGTTTCAGGTCGTTTTTTCTACTTTTGGATCTATATGATGTCAAAGAGAGTGGATATTCTTAATATGGTCATCTCAGGCACATAGCTCTGGCTGTGAGCACAAAAACCCACCCACCTACTTTTCAAACCATCTGTTTAGGAGGGGCGACCGATCAGAAGAAAGCTGTTTTAAAGAGAGAGGAGCTAAAATGGTTTGTTTCAGATATGGGACAAACTGAGCTGCACTAAGACCAAGTCTAACGTAAACAAGGATTATTTTGAATTGTGAATCATGCAAAACTACTCCAGTAGAGTCCAAGAATAAAAATATGGTGTTATAAATTACCATAATGGGTCGCCTTTAATTATTTTTTTATGCAATCCTTATTTTGGTAATAAATAAAGGAATCTCTGTATGTGTGTGGTTGTGTGTTGGTTGTTTGGAGGAATAGTGGTCTCATAATTGGTGTGTTCCCCCAGTTGCTAGCAACTGAATTGATGGAGTCTGTCGCCCTGTTATAGATTTACATATATATATTGATAAAGTGAATTCAGATAGTATCATAGGCTCTTATGCTCAATTTGTAACCCCGCAGATGATGTCACACTCCTCTGTGACCTAGATAACACAGATTATAAATAAATCTCCACCGACTGTGACATCTACCTTTGCTAATCCTTAAATGTCTGTGACAGTAGACACTTTACTCACCGTGAAAAAATATTACCAATTCCAACTCTTTTCCAATACCTTCAGACTACAGGAAGCCTGAGTATTTTCTTCATCATGAGATACTATACACCCTCTCACTCTGTGTGGTATGTAATGAAGACGGAGGAGGGGAGATCCTATCCCACCTTACACAGATTGCTTTCATAAAGAGAGAAGCCCTTGGCAACAGAGCAAAGTCAACTCCCTCTCTGCAGCACTGATAAATGAATTTGCCGGTAACGTGTGTGTCTTTTGTGTGCGAATGCAACGTTATTGTAGAAGCAGCACGGCTGATGTACTGAGTGGGAACCCCCCGCTTCATTAATTTCTTTTTTCCTTTTCTTCTGGTACAAACAACAGTTGCTCGTGATGGTGCAGAATTGGACCTACTTTGTCTGGAGACGTTATCAGTCACGCTGGCGTTGTCCTCGGAAATGTTATCGCTCACATCACTGACATATGACTCATCGTCTGAACCCTGCGAAGGGAACAGGTACAGAGCGGAGTGAGTCAGTGCAGTAGTACAACACAAACTGATCAGAACAGCAGACATACTTAGCCTCACACACACACACACACACGCAGTCACTGCAGTTTGCCATTGGCTAACAAACTGCAGCAGTAGTCGGCTATCTGTCCCACTGCAGTGATCATGAGTCGAGACACTGCAGCATTTTCATACTTTATATATAGCAAATGCAATAAGGTCATTGACGCCATCAGAGGGGGACATATTGAAGCCACTTTCTGTGAAAGCCTGTATTGCAGTCACCTGCTGGTGGTGAAGTAGTTTGTATGACACAAAAAAGAGAAGGCCTGCCATTGGAGCTACAGGCCGGGGGGTTGATGAATTTCCACGGTGAGTAATCCTTCAGCATGGCTTGATGCATGCCTAGGGAGCTACAGTGCTTGAAGGCTCTTTAGAGACCATATACAGTATATTTAGAGCAGGATGTTCACGTCAGTTAAAAGAGGAGGTAGAAATGGTTGTTTTGAGTGATGGACCACTTCCACTTTATGCTTTTTAACAAAGCATAAAGTGGAAGATGATCATTATGATTCTGAGACACGACTGAGGGATTAGGCCTCGGGCAGATTCTGAAGGAGCCCTCCTGTGTTTAAGTTTCTTTTATACTCTGTCTCTGCTTTTCATGGTGCTTGCATTAATTGCTGACTAAGTCCAGTTCCACACACACAGGCATCACCCTGATGTTTTTATCTGGCTTTACAGCAGAAGCATAGTTTAACCCCTCACCCAACCCACATCCACCACCACATCCATTCCACTTCTTCAACTGCCTCGTTTTACCTCATTCTCTGACGAGCTGGCTGACAGAAGCACTTCCTGGGCATCAAAAAACTCTGAGACAGATTCTGACATGGAGAGTCGGCTCTCATTAGAGGCCTGCTGAGTCAGAGGGATCCCCATCTGTTCCCCGGCCTGCAGGCAAATGCAAGAGATGTTCGCTGTTTCTTACTATGATGACAGGTTGAAGAACCAAAATTGACCCGAACAAACACAAACAGAACCAGAAGACAACACAGTGCTCCTATCGCAGAGTGTGTATCCTTGCCAAAGGGTAAGCTCCCATCCGTTTCTTAGTCAATTTTTCCATTAACCTTGATGTCAGGTTCTGCATAGAATAATGATCCCTGAAGCTTACCTGCCAGGCTGTACTGGAAAGACCATCAGTATATAGGAGCAGGAATCAATAATCCAACTGACAAATGCAGGAAGCAAATACTTTGACTACCTGGCGAGCCTCAGAAGCTGTAGTTTTATCAATATCAGGATAAGAAATGAGATTTGTCAGTGATAGACTGACAGCAGGGACCTACCTCATCAGGTGTGGAGATGATGTTCACACTGACAACTTGTTCAGTCAGGACAGACTCAGAGTGGATGCGGTTGAGTCGAGTTCGAAGTTCTGCATTTTGGGACAGGGCCTGAAGAACAAAAAATGCTTTCTGTTATTCAAATTTCACATGCAACTTTAGAGTGGGATTTCAATGACTTTTCCACACTACACTGGAAAATTTGTTAATGAAGAACTGGCTTTGGCCTGGATAAAGATATAGAAATACTCCCACCAGCCCATCTGGCACCAACAACCATGTTCAAAGTCACTTAAATCACCTTTTTTCAACATTCTGATGCCTACATGCCTAAATGCATTTAGTTGCTGCCATGTGATTGGCTGATTAGATATTTGCATTAATGAGCAGATGAAAAAAAAAAACAGCAACAATTTGGCAGCTTTAGTTCATTATTCATACATACAAATATTAACTGCTGAGTACAGGGCATACTTTTGGTCACATCTTGTGAGGCAAAAAAACCCAAAACTTGAAACTGTCAACCAAACAGGACAGTATAGGCATCCAAGTACTTTAGTAGTTAGTCAATACTACTGAACCCTTCCTTTAAGCCCTATGGAGCGTTTCAGCTCATTGTTTTTATCATAAAGTCCACATCTTGCCAGTTTTGTCGTGCTCTCATCACTCTAATCAGAGGCTTTTCCATCTGCAGCAAGCAGCTATTTTAGCAAAAGAACGGTCATAAATCCACTGCAAAGCAGCAGAAGGGGAGACCGTCACAATTAGTGACTAGCTGGTGAATAGAGTGGAGAATTTAGCAGCTTAGCCAGATAGTAGATGGGTTTGTAGTGAGCAAGAACAAAAAGAAAGAGGGAATATTAGACTGCCATCCATCAGGTGGCCAGAAATGTGATTAAGCTGATTTATAATGGTGTTTGTTAACAACTTTACAAAGATGATAAGTAAGCAAATGTAGGTTTAGGTGTATACGCACCTACTGTATGCTAAACAAAATATTAAATACATAAAACTAAGATGGCAATAACCCTTAGTAATATCCTGCAGGGATTAAAGTATCTGACATCAGCAGCTGTAACTATAGCAACCACAACTCCTGATTATCAACCTCCCACAGAGCTTTGCCATAAAACCTGACCTCCATCCTGTGACAACCGTGTCACACAAGAATCCAATTAGGAACAAAATGGAGATAAAGCAGCAAGTGAAACATTTCACTGAAATGATGTCAACTGTTAGCAGAGGAATGGTCCAATTAAATCACTGTGGTAGAGAGACAGCCCTGAGGAGAAGAGTTAATGAACTGCACTGCACATTTCTCCCGCTCACCAATTAATACGGGAAAAGATGATTGGACTTTCACGGCTCACTTGCCTCGGCTCTCATCTCCACACATCATCTTTTTTAATTGTGATTACTGGGACTGCTTGGGATAAACTATGGCTTGTGTGTTTTCTGTGACAGCTTGTCATCGTGAGCGTATCTTATAACATGACAGCTACAAAATGGGTTTAAGCCACCAAAGACACATTGGTCAAATTACAGCGGTAATTTGCACAGTAATGTCCCGATCACTTCTGGTAATTACATGTTGATACAGCATCATAGTTAGCATTTCTAACATGAAAACAGTGCAATACGTCAGATTCACTAACCCTAAATAATAGAAGAAAAGAGGCATTATGGGTAAGGGTAGCACCAAATACTATGTCAGCAATATGTTGTTGATAGACTGGTGGCAAATATCGACACTTTCATTAAAACATGCAGGTAATCTAAATGGTCTCCCAGCCACTTCTAGTTGCCAGATTCATGACTTCCTGACTTCTCACAGTGGCGCTCACCAGGTAAAGCTAACTTGCCGTGCAGAAAAACTAAGTCAAAATGGCAGAAAGCAGGGAAGACCAAACTAGAGAGAGCTAATTATTGAATTAACACATTATTAAAATGAAATAATAATGATAGTACTTACACACATTGACACTGCAGTGGAGTACATAGCACATAATTCCTACTTTTTTGCCTTTTTAGGGGTATTTTTTTCTTCTTTGGTTACACAGATATTGTGCAGTATATTAATAATCGCATAACTGCTGCATCATGATACCATCAAGATCATACTGTGATAGTAACGTCAGAGTCTGGCTAAAAGAACGTTTTGCCACAGCAGCCATTTTGGTCTCTTACTGGCAGTTATTCGGTGCTAAAAGAGTGGCGAAAAAGCCGTAACTTTAAATGTAACGATCACCAGATTTAACTGGTGCATTTTGTTTGTGCTAACAAAAAAGTAACACCTAAAAAGTTTGGCAACTTTTCCCCAAAATAAGGTGTAAAAAATGTTTACCTCTCAGGTTATACACCCCCTATGATTGCGCACTTTTGTCAACATAACAGCCAAGAAAAAATGATAAGAACACTTATCTCATCTTTAACATTAATATTGAGGACATATGTCTGCCATCACATAGAACTGTTGTGCAACAAGATGTTTGGCTCATATTTTATTCTGGCTCAGCTGTTATGAAGCAGATCATTGGCTTCTTCTGTTAAGAATTCAGCCATTGATTTCTGTTCACGGTTCTTTCACTGCCATATCTTTTCCTTATATGTCTCTGGCATCGTATCATGGGTTAGTCTGTGATTCCTGTTGAAGGCAGCTCATTACCTGTGACAGAGACTTCCTGAGAGAGTTGATCTGGGCTGACTGGTCTGGCTGTTCCTGATCAGACAGAATCTGTTTGATCTTTTCTTTCTCTATGGCCACAGTGTTGAAGGCCGACTTCAGCAGCGAGTGGACTGCAGAGAGACAGGATGAAAGAAAAGCAAAACAGTAGCTTACCCATCCGTGCACCAGTTCAAAGGCTTCCCTAGCGGCTCTGTCACAATCCTAGAATGAAAATCTTACCTCTGAAAACACTGTGTGTGTAATGTGCGATATTTCTACTTTTGTGCTACTGTGCACTTGTGTGTAACTTTTCTAATTTATTGAATACCTTGAGAAGCATTCACAGAATCAGAATGAATTATTTATTATAGGCACAGTTGGATTCACTTATAACCCGAATTAGCCAGTGCAGCCAAAATTAATCACGCCTAGTCTAGTGAACAGGTGAGGCCAGGAGTTTTTGCAATAAATGTTAACATAAAAAATATGCCAAAACCCTAAAAATGTCATGAGGTCTCAGGACCTGATAGTATGACAGCAGCCTTATGTTAAATTTAGCTTACATGTGTTCAGATCAGATAAGTATGATTTTCTTTTTGAACACATTTAGTTTCACTGTACAGTTACAACATATGATGATAGAGGAGGGGCAACAGCATGATCAAGCTGTTTATAGTAGAATAGGATTTGTAGTTCTGTTACAACTAGTTGAGGCATGTTGGAACATATTACTTATTACACATGAGTTAAATGTTGTATAAACAAGTTATCGCACCTTATTTTGCCTGCAAAATAAAGTGTAATACTGATTCACTAATTGTTTCCAGACTATGGCTCCATCGGTAAGTTTTCTGATTGATTGTTATGTTTACTGAATGTCTTCAAATACTGAAAAAGTAAAAATTAAAGACTGAATTTACAATAAAATAAAACAAAAGGCAGTAAATCCTGGAGCTAAAAAATGAAGCAAGCAAATTCATGCTTACTGCTTAAAAAAATACTGAATTATTGATTAATGAAATCTTAGTCATACATTTTCTGTCAAGTAATTGTTTCAGCAGTGACTGTAACGGTGTTGCAGTTCAGCAAATTTGTTGTTTAAAAGGAAATTCCAGTTTATTACAGCTTTACAAGCTTTGCTCAGTCCTATCAGTTATGAAAATGTTGTGTTCATTAAGTTTTAGTTAAGTTTAAGCTTTTTTACATTTATGGTTACAGACACTCGTGCCACCTCCATGCACTTGTATTTTTAATTTAACACTCTGAGATCTAAGTTATCATCGGTGGTGACCCTAACAAAACCCTACCCTAACCCTATATTTTGGAGAAAGGCAAAATTGACTTTTTGTTAGAATGATTATTTTCTTTGTTTCCTGATAGCAAAGACTTGGGAGAACAATTTAATAAAAATAAAAGTTACATATTCTGATTGCCTATTGTTAGGGTTAGGGTGGTCAACGGTGACGGCTTAGACCTCAGAGGGTTAATTAATATGCCAAAAATACAGTAATCGTGAAGTGAAAATCCGACAGCGTTACAGCCCTGTATGGATGCAAAACTGCTAATGGGTTAAATGTAATAATTCTTCACTGTTCAGACCTATCTACGGAAAATGTTAATCAAGTACGTGAGTGCTTGTTTCATAATTTTGCATACTTTTTAATAACTCCTGCCCTGCAATCAATGCCCTTCGTCCTCTGTCACTGAATATAAAGGTCCATGCAACTTTTAAAATCAGATACACAACTTAATTGACTTTCACTACTACCTTCTTCCCTTTGAGATCACTTGCAAAATTAAAATCCCATCTGTAAAAAATTTGAAGACTTTAATTTTTTCTCACCTTGACTAAAGTGATTCTCTCTCTGTAAGAATCCGTCACTCACTGGTACCATGAATGAGACATCACACCTACCACGTACTGATCACACTTCACCTTTTACCAGATAACTTTTACTAGTTTGTAAGGCACTGCATGGACTGGAAACAGATTATTTTACTGAATTGCTTCCCACTTCTTCCACCTTCATACCTTTCAGATCTGCTAAGCTATCACTGCTGTCCATCCCACGCACCAACTTTAAAACCATGATTGTGCATTTTCAGTCGCTGACCCTAAACTGTGGAACAGTTTGTCAGTAACTATTAGATTTCCCCTCTTCTTCTAAGTTTTTAAAGCCAGCATAAAGACCCATCTCTTTTCCTTAGCCTTTTCCTTGCTATAAGCCACATTCTGACATTTATTGGCTGATATTACATATTTTGCTTGTGCAGTACCGTTATGACGTGTTATGATTTTATCCATGCTCTTATTAATTCACTTTTTTGCCTCTTTTTGTCTGTTTTTAATCGGATCCTGTGTTTCTGATCCTTCTATAAAGCACTTTGGTCACCGCTTTTGGTTTTTAAATTTGCTTTTTAATTAAACTGACTTAACTTTTATTTACTCTTTAACCTGCTGCTTAACCTATGTATGTATTCAGTGCCATTTGTCTCTCTGTCTGATGGTAATATTACACATAAACTACCAGGTCAAATTCGAACAGAGTGTGACCAGTTATCATCCTTATAATTTGACCTTTTGTCTTTCTCGTTCCAGGATAACAAACAAATGATAACAAAGAGGGCAGAGCTACTGTATGAGAATAAAATCCAGCTTGTCATACATGCTTCCTTCATACCTTTCTGGGCAATAATGCAGAATTCCTCTTGAAGTTTAATGTAGTCGCTGGCACACTCTACGCTGTCTGTCAAGCGGGAGACAGGGGGCTGAAAGTCCACCAGCTCAGCACACAGGTTAGGGTTGGATGAGTGGAGGCGGACAGGGGACATACTGGCAGACAGAGGAACCTGGAGAGAGAGACAGTCACAGAGGCTGACTGTCAGAGTGGCACAACAAAGCTCTTGTTTTTGTGTCTTACAGCCAAAACAAACCTCTGAGGACCAAAGAACTTGAACTGGCAACACCGCTATATTATTCTGATGCATTTCCAGTTCACTCTTTAGCTGTAGGACCTTTAAACATTACAGTTCTCACTAGGCATTAATAGCTCAATATGGCTAACAAGCATAAGCAATATGGGCACATGGCTAATTAGCATATCATTACATGTTGCAAGTTATTGAAGCCATTATTCATCCTCTATTTACACACATGCTGTTTACACCGACACAATAAGGGCTCTTAATAAAACGATTAAACATACCCAAAGCTTGGTTTAGCACAGTAGTTTGTGTCTGCAGCTAGCTACAGCGATGAAGCACTGCCATCTCTGCCGTGGCTTCCTCTAACACAAACCTCCTGGTTTGTCTGCGTTACTGTTCATGAACAAGAGTTCCTTGAATTTTATGTCTTTATGTCACATCTACGCCTTAATCACACCCTGGATCTTGTCCTGACATACGGCATAGAAACTGAACATTTAACCGTATTCCCTGAAAACCCTCTTTCATCTGATCATTTCTTAGTAACTTTTGAATTTACAATAATGGATTACACAGCAGTGCGGAATAAATTTTATTACAGTAGATGTCTTTCTGAAAGTGCTGTAGCTAAGTTTAAGGATGTAATTCCTCCACTTTTATTGTCTTCAATGCCATGTGCCAACACAATGCAGAGCAGCTACCTAAACTTCTCTCCCACAGAGGTCGATCATTTTGTTGATAGTCTTACATCAGTTCTGCGTATGACGCTGGATACTGTGGCTCCTCTGAAAAAGAGAGCTTCAAATCAAAAGAGCTTGACCCCGTGGTATAATTCAGAGGTGCATGACTTAAAGCAGATAACTCGTAAGCTGGAGAAGAAATGGCGTTGCACTCATTTAGAAGGTGCTCGTCTGGCCTGGAAAAATAGTTTGTT
>VUQI01028967.1:0-43035 GCA_015106735.1 Paratilapia polleni | reverse complement strand
ATAAACCCCCCCACCCCCCCCCCCCCCAAAAAAAAAAAAAACCCAAAACAAAACAAAACAAAAAAAACAAACACGCTCAGATATCACAGCATGTAGGTATTAACATGAAATCTAAAGCAAACATGTTCTTCGATTCAGAATTATCCCAGAGGCACCATTACAAACTGAACAAACACTCTTTCATCATCAAAATATTACACACCTGTTTCTGCAGCTAGCCCCACCAGAGAATATAAGTGGAAGCCAAAACCCTGAACACCTGTGGAGAACACACTCAGAGAAAAAATTTTCAGTGCACAGCAGAGGCTTATTGATTGCATCAGAAGGACATTAAAAGTAAGGCTGCTCGATCTTTCCTCTTTTCACTCTCTCCCTGCCTGGGTGGGAGATAAACATGAAAACGATCTTTAGCTGTAAACTGAAGAGAGATTTGTGCCGATTAAGTCGGAAGATGGAGTGTCATTATTCACTCTCGTCATTGGTCAGTAGCCTTGGTGCTGTTCTGAAATGTGCCATCTCCTTCCCAATGCATCACATATTATCACAGACAACCTTGCACGTGTTGAGCTTATTAAGGTCTGAAACGACCCTCTCCTACCCTTACTGTGTCCTCTGCACCGCCTCATCCAACCTCAGTGGCTTTCAAAAGGAACGCCCTTGAAAGGTAAACAACAGATTAGATGAGAAACGGATGTCGTGAATTAAACCTCAGAGAAAACATCCTTAAGTACTTTGCAGTGAAGCAGCTATCTTTCTAATGACGACTAACTTTATTAACCTGAGCTATCATGCTTTACAGCTCACAGAGATGACAGGTGGGAATAATGCAAATAGCCTCTTTTAGTGGGTAATTTTCTTGCACGCTTTCTCTAACAGCCTGCAATGTGTCTTTTTTTACTCGCTCACACACATCTTAATGCACATACTATTTACACACACACACACACGCAACTTTGGGGAGACAAAGTCCATCTGCAATTCCCGAGGACTTCTGCTGAAATGTCAGTGCCAGTGTGTTGAAAGGATCAGATAGCTTTTTGATGTTGCACATGCAGTCAGGCGGAAGAGGAAGAGAGACAGGGTTGATAGGCATCAGGTGTAATTTTGGTAACTGCTTTGGCAGCTGATGACTCACCATTCAGAAGACGCAAGCAGAGCACCTACCTAAAGAGAGATTGGCTCAAGTCAGATGAGCTGCCTGACGCAAAAAACATCCCCTGACCTTTGTGCATGAAGATCATTGGAGCCGATCTCCACCTTCAACTACTCAGCAGTGAAACAGCGGAAGGGCCTAAAGGTAGATGTCAGATGTGGTTATAGTCCAGTGACACAATAATAATTTGTTGCAGCCATATGATGTGGACAGAACCAGTATCAGCCACCCTGAAAAGAGAAGAATATGTTAGTTAAGGTTTTATTTCGGTGCTGGTTCATAAGCCAGAAAAATGAATGTGCTTGTAATTTAAAGTCAGACTCCATTTGAGATTAAACCAACTTTAGATGTATCATAAAACACCTAACACACACACACACAGAAAGCATTATGAAGTCTGTGCTAATGTGCACTTGCAGAATCTAGAACTGCCAGTCACAAGTATGTCTGCATTAGGCCGTAGAGTGGGGGGTATGGATGGGGTGGGGACATTTTTCAAAGCGCTGGGAGAGATGCGGATAAAATAAGGCACTTGGCATGGTATGAATTTTGGCCTTTTTACCAATAATGCACATAGTCTGCTATTTATGCATAATTTATAGTTTTAAAAGGCCTGAATGGTGAGCAGAATTTAGCAGTAAATCAGAGGCCTTCAGTGGGTCAGCGCTGTCACTGTTGGTATATCCACACGCTCTTAGCCAGCACTTTACCTTATGGCCAGACAAATCAGACTGAGAACTACTTGAACCCTTGCCAAAGCAGTAAAATATAGGCCACAAATGTTGTCCCTGTCATGACCTACTGGCACGTCTCCTGGCACTGTGATTCTCTGGACTGTCTCCTGTCAAGATTTATTTGATCTTTATTGCACCTCTCACAGTTTATATACTGTAGCCTAAGATAAAGCAGCAGCAGCAGCAGCAGCAGTGGAGTTGAATTTGCTGTGCTCAGTTGAGCTGGATCTGTTTGTACAAGTGTAAATATTTACATCTCTAAATTGAAACTGGTTGCAGCATTTATGTAGAGAATATTGAATATTCCCACCCAGAAGCTGTCTGCTTTAACTGTTGTATAGCTAAATTAGATGTGGATGTAAGGAAGGAAAATTGAATATTATATGTCTAAAGATGCTAGCCCATACAATCCTATTAAAGTTGCTCACTGGGCGCATACACTGAAAAAGCTTACCCTGGATTCCTCTCACTTCCATATTTTAGGTTCCATAGAGCATGAAAGATCATTTAACAGCTGCTACTTTTCTAATAATTAATTATACATAAAACACTTGTGTGCATCACATGATGGAAGTTGCAGTTCTCTGTGTAGCCACTTCGCCAGTATTGCTTCACAGTTTAACTTCACTTCTGGGAGCTTGAAATCCAATTTATCCCAGCAAAACAGCAAAACTCCCACTTCTGAAACAGCAATAGTGTTTCCCTAACCAAAAATCACTGCACCATAGATGGCCAGGTGGTGACGTCCTTTCAACTTTCAGTAGTGGTCCAGTCAGATCCCCCTTTCTGAAACCAGAAAGTATAGACCTTAATATTGCAATGACAAAAGCAAATGGCTGGGGTCACTTTTCTAGTCTTACTGACAACTCAGTCAGTGCTATACACTACGGGCCACATTCACATGGCTTGTAGTGTATTCAACATTATCAAGCTCACCATCAAACTTACATCAATTGAGAATCACGAGTCAGTCTAACAGGCAGATCTTTGTAGTGTGGGAAGAAACCAGAGCACCTGGAGGAAATCCACAAAGGCACAATGAGAGCATGCAATTTCCACATAGGAAGGCCCCAGTAAAGTCCAAACTCAAAACCTACTTGCCATGAGGCAATAGTGCCAACCACTGCACCACCCATGCACAACCATATCTGATGAAACTTCTGTTTCATCATGTGCTGCATGGTGAACTTGTACGACCCTCTCAGTGCAGTCATCTCTTTATTCTGTGGTATCCTTGCAGCACATTTCTTGATCTTCATATTTGTTTTGTATTTTTTTTCTTGTCCTCTTCTAATTATGAATAGTAGTTACTCTCAGATGAATACAAAAAAACCTTCCGAGCAAGCTTCTCTTTGTTAGATAGCCCAGGAAGGACATTAAGAAAATAGCCAGGTAAAGCTGCAGATGTCAACGCAAGGTTCACTTTGGCACTATTTTTTCAGTCATGATGCAATGTCTTGTGTGCATCACATGACCAACGACCATTCAACTTCAAATTATCTGCGGTGATGGAGTGACCCATGGAGTGCTTATGTGCTTAAAAACATCTTACTTGACAGTTTCACACAAAAAAAAAATAAAATAAAAATGGGCATCTTTTAAGTTGCTTTCTACAAAAACACAATTACAAAACACTCTTGCAGCTGCATTTTGCTAAATGACCAAATATCACACTGGGTCAGTGTAACTAACTCTTAACTCCTCTAACTCTAAAGCATTTTCACAGGAATGTTGTCTTTTTATGTTCTCTCCCTTCTGAATCAGTACACTGTGGAAATACAGTATTTGCTTTGAACATGCCAACTGCTGCAAAATAACAGGTAAAAAAAAAAAAAAGTTTCTTGTATTTCCCCTCTCAGGGAACAAGTCTGGGCACGAGAGAAGAGTAACATACAAAGTGTCAAGGTGACAAGTTGGCCCATTTACTAAGGACAAATCACCGATGGATTTATGAGAAGCTGCTGCAGCACATTTCTGTGCATTATTGTAAAGATAATTCAACACAACTGAGCGCTCACATCTCTCATGTTTGCTGTTTTCACTACACGTTCTGTATTTTAAATAGCTGCATTCTTGCTTTATGTTCTACAAGCTCTGACTCTTGCCTTTTATTGTAACCCCATTGATCTAGCTGAAAGCCAAGCAAATCCAAAAGCCCCTGCTGCCGCTCTCTTAAACTGAGTATTTTTAGTCTTAATCTCACCAACAGGCAAACAGCCACCCCTAAGTGGACTGAATTTCACAGCTCTTGAAGCCATACAAAACTGTAAATTCATAGCATTGCTTTTTATTGTAAAAAAAAAAAAAAAAAAACAGTGCTGTCACATTGTTTACCAACACTTGTTTCCCTCTTTGTACTCCATAAACCTTTTGCCTCTGGGGAGTTTTTTATGTCCATAGACTGGTGCTGTACACACCCCACAGGAGAGGTTAGCACCTGCTGTCAGTATATCAGTAAGGCTGAGATAGAGACAAGGCTGGGGACACAGGTGAAAAAGGTATTCATACATTAACCGCTCCCCTTGCTTTTCACTTCCTTACACATTGACAGGTCTGCTTCTATCTGCCAAGGTTCAACGCAAGGACGGAGCTACTTTACTGGGTGTTGCACTTAAAAACTACCCGGTTGATCTTCCAAGGAGGGTCCTGCTTCTTCTGCACCTTGTATCCTCTTCTCATGCACACGCTTACACACCCTCCACCATTCCACCAAACAACCCTACTTTTCCTTCATCTTTGTCTTTTTTCTAGAGTTCGCCTTTGTTACTCCATGCATAATTCTTTTGGGGGTGCTGCTTTTTCTCTTTCCCTCCTGGTGTGAGAGAGCACTCCCTTTCTTCTCTTTGACTTCACTGCGTCCAGAGAGGCAGTCCCCCGAGCTTTCTTTATTTTTCTTACTAGCACAGATATAAGTGAATGCTGTGTTTTCAGGGAGCATTCAGTTTTTTTTTTGTATGCGTCCGACATGAATGTGCGTTTGAGAGGCTGGATGAATAAGGCTTTGTGAGTTCAGGCATTTTGCGTGTGCGTGTATGTAAATGAATAGGTTTTTTTGGGGGGTTTTTTCAGGAGAATGTTTAGTCAACAGGGCTTGAAGTCACTTGGCATGTCTTGGTTTGCTCATGGCCTTGTTCCTGTGGTGGTGTTTTTGCCTCTTCGAGGGAGAAAAAGAAGATAGACAGCAAGCAAGGAGGTGAATCGTAATTAAAATTTTCAGTCTCGTTAAGTTGGTGACAGCTTGCAATCGATGGCAAGGATCTGCCTCCAATACTAACGAACTAAAAGATCATTGGAGTTTTAGGTGGGCTGGGACCAGTAAGGGGAAAATAATTAAGATATTTATGGCCTCAATTAATCAGTTCACTGAGAAACTTGCTGTAGGAATACAGTACAGTTGGAAACTCTCTGAGAATATACCTCAACTATATATTTTCTAAAACTCTAATTAGGAAGTGAGGGCTCCCTGAAGCAACGAACAGCATGACCTTATCATCCTTATTTACTCCTGAAATCCTGGTAAAGGCTATGGTTGAGATCCCCGTCCTGATCCTTGCTGGTTTCACAAGGATGAAAACAGCGGTTTCGCCATATTACATTATAAAACTCTAATGAGGAAATATGAGCTCCCTTGTGATTCAAACTGGAGCACCCAATTATCCTTACTTACAGCTGCACAGGCTGATACACCCAGGTTAATGGCATAACACAAGCTCTCCCCAAAGGTGCTCAGCACAATGTGAAAGGCTGTGACATAGATCAATACATTATATCAGTCCCTCAACTCAGTTCTGGGGGAATTCTCTCCTTTGAAAATGGTGTAAAAAGATAAAAGAATCAAAGAATGAAAGTGGCACTTCAAAGAAAACCTCACATTGACAGAACCTCCCACGCGAAAATGTTTTAAATTTGTGCTCAGCTGGCGACAGCGCCATGTTGATATTCTACCCTGCATCTCGCCACCTGCCCCGGGCTTGTTAACAAGGTGCCCGTGGCAATGATTGCCTGGCCATCAAACTCCCAGCTGATAAGTTCCTCTGGGAGAGAGAGGAGCTCTGTCATTGAATTCACCCCGATCGCCTCCTCATGCTGTACATTTGAGATAACACTCAGCCAAACCCAGCCTCACATCCTTCGTAATGGCCTCTTTATATATGACTTATTCTGTAAAAATCTCTCCAGCACTTTGCAGCTACTTTGTGTAACTACAGGATGTATATTATTTGCTGCATTCTATAATTTGATGACAGGATTTATATGCACAATTATGGTGTTGTAGCCTGTCATCAACATGGTATCCGGCGAGACACCTGTCACTTCCAATGTTGCAAGGCCGAGGAATGAGATTGGCTGAATGATTGAAGCCTGAGTGCAGTGAGGGTGAGGGACACAGTGACAGGGCTGTGATTGACACAAATGAGAGGGAGGAGGAGATGATAGAAGGGAGCAGAGGAGAGGATGGGATACTAAAACAATAGCAAGTTAAAGAGAGGGGATAGAGGGAGATTTACAGAGATAGATAGGCCGAAGAAGAGACAGGTGGTGAGTGGGAGAGGTGGGAAAAAAGCAGAGGAGGGGTGGATAATATATTTTTTTTTTTTTTACTGTTCATCAAAAAAGGTTTGCTTAGAGAAAGGGAGGCTGCGAGAGTGGAAGCTGAGAGGAAGATGAGAGAGGAAAAGGGTGAAAAGTATTCCAGGAGGAACATCCCAACTTCAGTCATGCCCCAGTGAATGTGCTGACAGGGTCTGTCTGTGCCACAGCGGAGCAAGTGTCATACACGCAGACACACCACACCGCAATGCACAGGGCAAGAGGAAACTGGCACTGCTTAATCCACAACACACAAGTTACACAAAATATGTAAACTTTATATGCAGTTTTATAGTGTTTACTAGTTTGGCCCACAGGAAAATATCATTTAAAGGGACACACTTTACACAGTCTCTTTACAACTGAGAATACTATTCATGATTTAAAACTGTCTTTTGTGAGCCTGAAGAAAGAAAATGACCCTGATGATGAAATTAGGAACTTGGGATGATGAATTTGAAAGATGTGAGCATTTACCAAGAAGCTACTGCCTAAGCTGTAAAATGAAGCCAAAAAGTGCAATTCCTGTTATGGCCACATGAGGCACACTCCACAGGCAAGTCGGTCCCCATAGACTCACATATTAAAATG
Organism: Paratilapia polleni; assembly: GCA_015106735.1. Lineage (NCBI taxonomy): Eukaryota > Metazoa > Chordata > Actinopteri > Cichliformes > Cichlidae > Paratilapia > Paratilapia polleni. The sequence continues at coordinate 35,967 of VUQI01028967.1, read as the reverse complement.
TCCATCTTGGTCTCTATAGCAAGTTTTCTCTTTAATAACAACTGTACAAGGGATTTTTTTTTTAACGTCAACACTGAACTGGATGTCTTGACTGTGTTTGTTTACACCTCTTCAGACATTATTAATGCAGTTATCTGACAAATGATCTGGTGATACAGAATGTGCTAGACGTTTTTTGTCCTATTTTGGTTACTGAAATTCTAGTATTTTATAAGTGTTTTACTTGGCACTAATTAGCATGTGTCTGTGTGAATCACCCATACAATCAACCATCTTGCTAATCAATCTTGCTAGTGTTAGCTGATAACTCAGCACTCGGCACTCTTGTCTAAATATGGCCACTTCTGGCTCCAAAAAAACAAACAAAAAACAAAACAAAACAAGATGCTGATGGTCAAACTGCTAAAGTCGAAGCATCAAAACAGGACTTCACAAACCAGTAGGTGATGTAATGGTGGCTATGTCCTTCTTTTATATACAGTCTATGGAATTTATAAATCAGAGGCTTCTATTGAAAGATACTATTTAGTTGCAGTATTGTAAGCGTGGGATGCTAGAAACTAAAAGCCATGTTATATCAGTCCCTGCTGGTTTGATTTTGACCATTGTTCTGTCTCATGCGAGTCCTCCGACATCTTGGAAGTGTTTTATTGAATCGCTGGCATTTCAATTGGAATTGAATTACACAATACACATGCTTGTCTGCCTCTGCACACATAGTAGTGATAGAAAGGTTTTTATGTTAATGCAATCTGGGAAATAGTCACATTATTGACTTGTCAGCTGCGTAGGCTGCTGTTACTGAAACACTACTGAAGGGTTCCTGCTCTTATCTTAAAACAAGCACACTGATTGATATCTGACATTTTGATTTGGCGTAGGATTTCCATTTGAGGCTTGAGTGCTTGAGAGACATGCTGAGATTCAGATGTTTTCGAACCTTTTAGTTCGCTTGGGGCCCTAGATGCAACAAAGTGCATCTGCATCTACGGCTTGCATCTGAATTGAAATGTTAACTGACTGATCAAAGGACAATATCAATCGGGATAATTAATCACACTTTAAAGTAATACGAAGCCAGTTTCATTTCATAGCTGGTCTTTATCCACGGCAGTCAGAAATCCTTGACAGTTGTTCCCATTAATAAATGCTCAAAGCAATCTCTAATAAGAGTTATCCTATCTTTTCCCATATACAATAACATGATGATAGTTTTGTCCCTGTCTGTCTTATGTAAAAATATTTCAGTCATTATGAAGGTATAAATTGAATTGCGTTCCTGGCCTAAAAAGCCCTTTGTGAAAATGTGATTGCTGCACTGTTAAAAGGTCTGTCCTTCCTGTCTATGACTTCTTCTACCTGTCTATGCCTCTCCGCTTTTAATTAACACAGTGCAATGATTAAAGTTTTAACTTAATTATCTTTATCTTTTCTCTCAGGGTGTTCAACCCTCCGCGGGAAACTGAATGAGACACTTCACGAGAGGGGTGGAAGAAAAAAAGCAGCAGAGAGAAGCTTGGTGAGATAGAGGGAGATATCAGGCAGCGTGAAAAAAAAGGAGAGGAGGAGTGACTGACACCTGCCCTCCAGCTCGGTGTGAAGGGCATAAAATGGGAGACTGAGAGGAAGGGGGTAAAGAGAGGGAAAACAGAGGAGAGAATGAAGACAACCGGAAAACAAGACCTGCTTCCAAGCAAACCTGTCTCCAATTAGGACATCTCACCACAAGACAAGATGATTACAAGAAATTTGCTCTTATTGGTTTCCTTGTGCCTGTGGGAGGGGCTTGCGGGAGGTGCCTCAGCCAGTAAAATTTTACGGAGGAGAGGTGTGGGCGGATCACACATGGTGAAGCTAGGGGAGAGCAGATCTGTGGACGCAAATGTGGATTTGAATGTAATGCCCGTGGTGACTCTTAGAAACCTGATTAGCCACGAGCAGGCGAGTGACACTGGATCTTTTTCTTACTCGAAAATGTTGCAGAATCATCCTGCTCCATCAGCAGCTAATAAGGATAGACAAACTTTCAAGCCCAAGCGCGAAGTTGACTCTGTGACTCCACACATATTAGCCAGTAACAAGGAGTTTGCCCAGGATGGGAAGAAAGTTAAAAATAACACCAAGAATGGTGAGGCTTCCAAAACAGGGAGGTCAGAGAAAACATTCACAGTTCATCATAAGCCAGATCTACACTCCAATAAAACCAAGTTTAAATCTGGCTCTAGATCCAAAAGCAGACCTGATTTTAGTGTCCATACTACAGGCGTGCCAGGAAAAGGTTTCAGCATAGACTCAAGCCGAAAGCTGAACCTCACCGGCAGTTATGGAGTGCTGAAGCTGCTCTCAAAAGACAACCTGGTTAGGATTGTTAATTCCCAAATGCAGAGTGTTCCCAGCCTGAGCTTTCCGAGCAAGGGCAGTCGGAGCAGGAAGCGAGATTTGATTGACGTTAATCACGGACAGTTAGAGGCTCAGAAAGTGCCGAGACAAGATATGGCTGTCACTCAGTCTCACACAGGATATGATAATCAGACTGCATTTCCTTATGCAAGCCCAGTCACCACTCCAGATCTTAATCGAGACCAAGCCGCCGACACTCGTATTAATCTGCTAAGTGAAGTCAAGCCAGCTTTAAGTAAAGGGCAGGACAACTTGGGAAAACAGGGTTCAGATAGTGGTGATAGCAAGAGCAAACACTTTGCCCGTTTGCTGTCAACACCTCACAGCGAGGTCAGTTTGAGCCCTGAGAAAGAAGTAACGATCAGCCAAACAGAGCCACCATTTACATCGACAAAACATCTCCCGCTGTATGTTCCCCCTGAAACAAATGATTCGCCTCCGTCTGTGCTGACAATGCAACCCCTGGGAGTGAGACCGGGGAACAGAGCAGCAGATTCCCATAGAGACCCATTAACAGAGTCAGCTCACACTGCTCAAAGAGATCTCAGCACAACTCAGTACTCTGCAGATGAAGACAACAAACTTGTCAACAGCAGTCATGTCCTGAGGCTCCACCCTGCTCCCGAATGGAGCCGCGCTGCAGAAGACACTGAGATGCAAGCTGTCGATCCTGAAAATGGAAAGGGCCTCGTGTTTGAAGAGTCAGAGGTGGAAGAGGAGGAGCGTGACCGTATGGAGGTGAAGGGGTCACGGTCTCGCAGCAGGAGGAGTTGGATCTGGAACCAGTTCTTTGTGATTGAAGAATACGCCGGGCCGGAACCTGTGCTCATTGGCCGGGTAAGGAAAAAACTTCATTCATCATTTACAAGGGCTGTGAACTGTTTTATGAATATTTAAGACACCGTTACAAGTCTCTTACATGGCTTATTTAACCTCAGGTCCTTGTTTCAGTTACACATCTCATACAAGCGATCATTAGCATACTTTAACCCCACAGTAACGCTCCAAGTTTTTTTGTGCATTGTTATAAACCTGCAATTGGAATTGATTTACATTCCTCCATGTGGTGCCTTCCAGGTAGCTGTAAAAACTTCGATGAATCTATGGTGTACTGAGGCGCAACAAAAGCCCCTGATCCTGTGAGCCCAAGGGGCTCGTCATGATCACAACCAATCTGCACCAGGCAATAGGAATTGACATATCCAGGAGAATTAATAGCTTTACTTTTTCCTTCCACCATTGATCCTCCCCGGAAGGCAGAAAGCGATAGTAGTCCGAGTGTTCCCTCATTTCCCTGTAGGTCAGCCCTGTCAGCTCTCCTCCCTCTTGGTCTCAGGTCTGCAAGATCCTGCTAATGTTATTTCATTCAGACTGATTTACACTTGGTTTGGCAGGATTTATCACTGCGTTCGCCCTCAGCACAACACATGCGGGGCCATAGTCCTATTGCTCAGATCTGCAATTTATTTAGATCATTGACTGGGCATGTCTCACTCCCAGTCCCTGGCACACACATACACACACACACACTTCTCCCTCCTCCTTTTTTGAAGAGTGAGCAGATGAGCGTGGAAGAGGTCACGTCGACTGGACAGAAGGTGTCTCGGAGCCCTGCACTGTAATGGTTGTGCTCTCAGTCCTCAGCATGCGCCAACTGTCTCAGTACCCAGCTGCGGTAGATGAGCTAATTTATAAGCCTGTGTGGCCAGTTTGCTGAGCAAATGAATAGTAATGATCCCCGTGTGACTGCTGCGGCTGTAAGAAGTTGGTGTGTGTATGTGTGAGTGCTTCAAGTTGAGAGCTTCAGCTCAGTGGGAGGTGTGTTGGACTAAAAAGACCCAAATCACATTGGGTCTTTAGGTTTTAATATCCAGGTGCACACAGATGGGCAGGATCTCGCGGGCTTTGTGCGCAAGCCTCCCTGATGTTTAGCCAATATTTAATATGGCTCCTTTTGCTTTGTACTATGACTGATGAAGGTCTGAACGGAGTGTTGTGAAGCACTGGAGAAGATGCAAGAGCCAATGGTCCAGCTTACAGATGGCACTGCGTGTAAAGCCATTAGTGCCAATCTGCTGTGTCAAGCAGGTATTTATGCCAGCACATTGTATGGCACTCAAGGAGGGAACAACGCCAGGCCACACACACATGCCCATATGATAGTGCTGACACTTGGAGTAGACCCAGAACACTATTGTGACTGTGAATTTTTGTGTGTGTGTGTGTGTGTACTGGGTTAGAGATGCGTATGATTAGTTCCCTACTGTATTAGACAGTAGCGGCACACATGTATAATGCTCTTATAGATCTTAATACGCTTATGAATTTTTAATCTTGTGCTCTGGCCCAGTGTAGGCCAGCGCTATAGGTGGAGAGATCAATGCAGACTTGTTTTTTTTTCACCCTGTTGGGGACCTGATTGTGCTTTAACGGAGAGCGCTATGGTGGGAAGCGTGAAGAAATTGACTGTGCAGGCCAAAACAGCTCCACCTGCCAGATCCAGCCCGGTCCAAAATCAGGCTCAGTCAGCTGCAGATACTGTTGCCTGTGACTCAAAACAACACATCTTGCCTAAAGCCAGCTATACTGTCCTTGTGCACTCTTAGACAAACAAATCATGGTCATCTGAAGGTGTTATTCTGTGGGCTTGCTTTAAAAATCCGCCTTCTGACACTGATTCACGCTGGATTTTTTGTGTGATCTTGGACAGTTTGTTCAGAATAAATCTCTACTAAAGCTGGAAACTAGAGCCAAGAGTCTAATCTGTGATGTCAATAGGAGACAAAGGCCCTGCTGCTAAACTGATAATGAATTAGGGGGCCAAATTTGTGGACACAGCACTGAGTGTAGTTTTCCATGGATATTTATGAGCGCTTTCTCTGATTTCAAACTGTTAGACTCTGTCAAAAAAGAGATAATCTGTTAATAAATCTAAAAAGAATAGAAAATGAAGCAGCCTCTGAGCCACCCACCATCCATCAGCTGTTGGTGGAGTGGCCCTTGAAATGTCTTTATACTGTCAAAGATGTAAGTTTTTGTTTACTGAAGCATATTGCTTTTGGAGAGTTGTTCAGGTTCACTAGAGTTGCCTAAAAGGGCAAGAGGCAGTGAATTGTCTGAGTCAGTTTTCTGCTCTCTATAAACACGCTCTCGCTCTTTATCGCTCTCTTACACACACACATGCAGAGTCCTACACACACAGATGCATGCACATACACACACACTCACACGCACACACAAAACACGTGCAGACACTTGCAGACGATGCTGTGTTACTATATTTTCTCACGCTGGAGTGTCTCTGCCCCATGATAATTGTGAATTTAATTGATGCTGTCACATGGTCTGTAATGGGGTTTCAAGTGATTGCAGAGGCTGTGTGAAAGAAACACAGATTTTTCTTGAGGAGAAAAGGCGCCTCAGCAGAGCTGGGATTAAAAAAAAACCCACCCCTTTCTGATTAGCTTTTCTTCTCCCCTTACTCTCCTCTTGAAATGCAAACTCCCTAACACCTCGTGTGGGGGGAAAACGTGACATATACAGCTGCTTCTTCCTCTCTGTTAGGAAATTCCTTCTTGCCCCGTCTCACCTTTATAACAACTTAAGCTTATGTGAGACCTGGTATGCTGGTGAATGTGCATATATAATTCACCAGCGCAACAGGAAATGGACCTAGGCTATCATCCTCATTAGCATATCATTAACATCATCATGAGCATACATAATTCATAGATAGTGAAGTATGCTGGTAATGCACAATTAACATTGCCATCTGTACTACACATGACACTCACACTACAGCGCAGCATGAATCTATAACATGTAGACATCAATGTGAAACAGTAAATGGATACTTTTAGCTCCTGACATGCTGAACAATACCAGTCATTTCCCACAGTAGCGAATACTTAGCTTTCTCATTATGTTCAATCATTCATTAGCATTCAGTACTAAAAAATGCTCTGCAAAGTGCCTTTAAAAGATTCCTCCTGCCTCAGGGCATCTAAAGATATATAAATAACACAGTTAGTTACTGACCGTTCTGTTATTGATAAGTCCTGGTTCTCCGTGAGGCGCCCCTGGGTGCAACGTGCACACATACAATATTGGAGAAGCGCTTGTAGGAAACCCTCAGTGTTCTGCAAGGCTGAGAATGAGGTTGTCACAGGAAGGTAAGTCCTAGTGTGTGTGCTTTCCGCAAAGCCTGCCCCTCATTAGCTACAAGTACATTTATTCAGCTACAGGTCGTATTCCTCTTTTATAACTATTTCACAGCAATAGTTCCTTGTTGCTTTTCAAGTTCTACATACAAAGCACATGTTAAACAAATAAGATGTGACTACTGTTTATAAGTGGTAGTTATTTTGTTGCTGCCGGATTGAAACGGCGTGTGCATGGATTCACAGGAAGCATTTCATTGCACCAAATTTGGCCTGAAATTTTAAAACTTAAACCTACCCATAATTTTATTTGTGATGCTTTCCACTGTAGCATTCCTGCATTTCAGCATGTTCCTTTTTATGATACTTGTTTGTTATTGTAATGCTTAGTTCTGGCTTTGCTCTTCTTTTTCTAAGTGTCTTTCTTCTCCATCTTCCTCCTGTGTTCTCTTTGTCTGCGTCTCACACTGTCTGAGTTTATTCTTGGTATCTCTGTTAGCTTTTTAAGATTAGTTCCTCATGTGGCTTTCTGTTTTTACTTCATTCTGTTGTTCCCTTGTCTTAAATGAGTTCACCTGTGCCTTGTTATCCCTCGCCCTTGTGTGTGTATCCCTCAGTCTTTGTCAGGTTGTTGTGGCATCTCTTCCTTGTTTTCCTTCTGTTGTCTCTCTGCTTTTTGGATTTCATTAGTGGATTTTTGTTAAATCATAAGTCAGAGTTTCTTTGGGTCCGCAACTGGGTCCAGCTTAATGCACTTCATTGCACGCGTGATACGTGCGAATACCAGTTTGACTACTGCTGCAGTAAACACAAGCTTAGCTCCATCCTTGACTTTGCGTAGAAGTTGTGGAAAACACGTACACACTTGTAGATTCTAAATAAACGTTTGTGTCAAAAGTAGGTCAAATGCACACCGTTCGTTCTGAAACACATCGCACAGAAAAGTTGTGAGCCCTGCTTCAAAGTTATAAATAACACAGTACAGGTAAAAGGATCTCTTATGAATCTGAAGGAATGAGAGAGGAAAGAGGCATGAAGAGGCAGACAAAAGATGAGAAGAGAGTGTGATGGTGCCAATAGGAGGGCCAATTCTAACTGTAAACACACACACTCACACACACACACCTCCTGACAAGGCACTCATCAATAGTTATTAAAAAAAGGACTCTGTGTTTTCGTGTGTTTCCACTCTCCCTGTAGAAATCATTTAGCCTCCGGGTCCGAGCACAGCAGGGGTGAGACAGCAATTAGAGAGTGACTACAGTGTAGGAAGGAGGGAAGAGGGGAGGGCGAGACAACAAGGAAGTGCATTACCATAGAGGACAAAGAAAGGGATGATGTGGGGAAAAACTGGGAGAGACTACAGAGAGGGGCTAAAAAAGAAAGGGGGATGTATGGCACGGTGAGGGCAACGTTAATGGCATGAGGATATACAGAGCAGAGGGAGGAGGAAAAAAACTGTAAGTGGTGGAAAGTGAGGAAAGGTTAATGGCTTACAATTGGCAGACGGGAAGAACGTGTGAGACAGTTAAAGGAAAAAGAGAGGAGGGGAAGAACCGAGAGATCACACACGTTTCTGAAGCTGACCTCACAGCCCATCGAGGCCTGAAGCAAGTCGGAGGAAGACAGACCGAAGAGAGGAGGAGAGGGTTATGAAAAGAGGCAACCGGGAATCCAGGGCATCGGTGCAGGGACGTGCAGGGTTTACAAGGAGGAAAATACAAGAGATCAGGAGAAAGAGAGAGGAGAGAATTGAGGAAGCAGTTAAATACCATTTTATTGCAAGCCCCTGTGGAGGCCAGATTTAAATGTGTCTCAGTGCTGAGTGGGTGCAGGATCACATAGAGAAAATAATAGACGGGAGGACTGAAGGAACAAGGCTACAAGGGGAAAGAAAGCAAGAAAAGAGGAAGAAAAGAGGAGAAGCTGTGGAGTCTATTAAAGATGGAATTCAAAGGAAACACAGCCTGCCGTTCTCTGCTTTACTTCCAATCTCCCTTCTCTCTTTATAGCCCGTGTTTCATCTCAGGATAATGTCGAACAAATCAGCAAAGCAAGTATCTGAATTTAAAGCATCATTCTCCCGGATGTGAAAATGGCAGTATTTTATCTCTGGGACTGTATGAACTCCTTTAGAATACATCTAGAACATTTTGAACTTAATATAAAAATGCATTTGTAGATAACCCTGGAAATGTGGGTTAGCATGTGTGTAACCTTAACAACCATAAGGCAGTGTAATGACATAAAATAAAGCAGAGTTAGAGATGGTTTACCGCCTGAGATTGACCCTACAAGGTTAGCCAGTGTCAGTGGTGAGAAATACAGTGAGTGTTAAAGTGTTGATTCCGTATGCAGTAATATGACATAGGGAATGTGTGAAGGGAAGAAGGCTGTGCAGGAGCTGAATTCATGATTATGCATAGCCCAGCGTGAGCTCTGTGACCGTGACCTTGAGCTAATATTTATGCTTTGGCCTGGACTGTGCGCTCCACTTCTCCCCGTGGCCCTGAAGGAGCCCGTGAGTCAGGGAGCTGAGGGCATGGACAAGAGTGGAGGGTAGAGGAGGCTAAAGAAGAGGAGAAGACACACGACAGAAAGAAACTGAGTGAGAGAGCGACTGAAAAAGAGAGAGTGCGAGAAAAGAAAAAGAGGCAGGGACGGTGACAGAGCTCATCCTGCTATGAACCTGTTGACTGCTTCTAACTTGCACCAATAAACCCATAATATTAACACATTAACAATATCAAAGCATTTAATAAAAAACTACTGCTGTAGTCATGTTAACATTAATGCTGTTGTAAATGAGGTTGTTATGTGAGGACTGAGTTTAGTTTTCTTGGCCTAGACGTCCACACCACTGTACAAGCAGCAAAGCTGCCAACCTAAAAATGGTAACACATTTCTTCGCAATCAGAAAATTAATTTCTGCTCAGTCACTTACAGTAACCGGCCTCACATGACTCTGCTTCAGTCAGTTTTTTTGACCTAAAAAAGAAAATGAATCACTGTTATCTTGTGCCAAGCAAGCCTACAGCCACTCAAGCAGTGCTGCGAGTCTGTAAACTTGCTGTAAAGAAGATAGATTGTAAGATTTGTAAGATGTGGGTCCAAAAGTTGTTTAAGACCACAGAGTGTATATAAAAGATGGGAGCTTTTTCTGGGTCTGAAAAGTCAAGCCAGTTCAAAGTGCCTTAAACATGCATTTCGTCTAATGGTCAGGATGGAGTAACTTATCTGGTTGCAAAAACAAGTCCAAAAGAAGTCTAAGAAAATGATCCTACTGCTCACTAGATTTTCAGTCTCAGTAAACTCACTCCTAATGGGTTTATGGTCTAAATTGCTAGTTTCAAGTTGTTTTTTTTTTAAAAATACAGCATAATGCTTCTTTTTGTAGATTATAGTCAGTTTAGAGATAAAGAAAGTTATGTGGTGGAGTGCGACTACCATGTGACTGACATTTCTCTCCTGCATGGGTGTACTGTCTCCTTAGGTAGTCACATCCATCCATCATTTGTGACGTGTGGTTTAAAAAAAAAACCCATTATAGCAATGGCAGAAATGCTGAACTTCAGGCTTCAAAACAAGACATTCTAAAAGCTACGCTGCTTAGAATAAAAGAATTGTAGTTCATGTCCAGTGGCACTGTTAGCACTGTTGCTTCACAGCAAGAAGGTCCTGGGTTCGAATCCACTGGCCAGCTGGGGCCTTTCTTTGTGGAGCTTGCGTGTACTCCCCGTGTTTGCGTGGGTTCTCTCCAGGTACCCCGGCTTCCTCCCACAGTCTAAAGACATGCATGTTAGGTTAATTAGCAATTCTAAATTGGCTGTAGGTTTGAATGTGAGTGTGGATGGTTGTCTGTCTCTCTGTGTTGTCCCTCTGATAGACTGACAACCTTATGACAGCTGGGAGCCTATCCCAGCTGTCATAAGGTTTGATTTGTAATAAAAACATAGATGTGCTGTTGCATTTCTTTAAATATTTACTCGTTATTGGTGCAGCACAGCTGCTGTGATCTGTGGAGAAAGGCAAAAAGCTCAGTTACAGAGGTGAGGAGGTGCATGGCGAGGGCATGTCAGAAGACAAGATAAGGGTTGGCATGAGATGTGTGGGAGGTAGCTGGTCATAGCTTGGCCACAGATGGGAGAGGGGAACAGAGGTGAAAGAGGAGGAAGAGAGGAGGGGCAGAACAGAATCACATGAAGGCACGCATGTTATTTTTTTAATGCATCCTGAGTGGGAAGTCAGCACAAACACAGATGGACTTGAACTTGAATATATAGAATAAAAACTACAGAATAAAAACTCAAATATATAGTGTGAATGAATATATGCAATGAAACCTATGAAATCCATACTTATTTCCTTGTCATCAGAGTTCTAACCTTCTGACCTCCTTAGCCTTCCAAAATGCATTGGCTGAACTAGAAAACCTTTTATTATATTACTTTTTGGGACAATACAAACATTTTGGAGGCTATGGTGCATCACCTTGAGGATCCTTTTTCTGTTATTGCTATATCTTAAGAGTAATCATGTTCAACACAACTTTAATTCCACTTTTCAAGTGTTCTTATAATATATGCTTTATTTACATATAAGTAGTTGTCAGCCATTCTTCAGGCAATTTTTTCAGCTCAGTACCGATAACTGCTACGAACAAGATGATAAACAGAGCTTGAAAATTCCCTGTTACTATTGCCCACTTTACACATACACAAATGCAATGCAGACTTTTGGTTCCCAAGCCATTCCTCTTGGCAGTGGCACGCGGTGGCATATATGTGGGCGATTTGCCCTTTAAATGTACAGCAGTGAGTTAAGCCTCCAGTGGCCTTTTCCAAGCTCGTCTCCCTTGGCTAAAAATATGATGTGAAGTATACAACACTAGAGTGGAGCACTGAAGCAATAAAACACAAACAATCATCCGACTAGCCGCCACACACACACACACTCCCTCTCATATATCAGCTGATTATGATAATCAAAAGTGGGATTTGCATACTCTGAGGCTAAAAGCACAGTTTTGTCCTGAATAATGTATTGCAGAGGAAGAGAACAGTGGCGAGATGCATTGAACAGCTTATGGTGCTAAAGGAAAAGTCTAATAATGATGAATAATAAATGTTCTATTAGGAAGTGTGTGAGCAGGACTGTGTGTGTGTGTGTGTCAGTGCGTGTGAGACAGAGAAAGATTCTGCATTCTGTGAATGTGTGTGTGTGTGTGTGTGTGATGGGGAGGCCACACAGCATGCCCTCCAGAGACAGATCAAATTAGATCAAACAGGAACAGGGCAACATGTCCACACCACAACTGAATTAAAGCACCAACTGACGCTAACCAAACTTCGATGCTGAATCAATGGTGGATCAATGCTAAACAATTAACTGCGGCTTCTCATGACATATTTAAACCTTGTTGTGGTGTGAGACAAACAGGCAGGAAGCCAGAGGTGACTGCTTTCAATACCATCTGACATTTTTACTGAGTGCTGAACAAAAGGGAATTTCTCCCCCACACATACACTTGCTGCGAGAATGGATTTGATTGAAAGTTCAGCTGGAATTTAAAAGTTGTTGCTGTATGAAGGTTTGCCTTCTGAAGTCACAAGTGCTCCCGAGGGGCTCGCTGTTTTCTGCTTCCATTTCTGCGGGGGGCTTACGTTTGAGTGACTCTGCATAATTGGTAGGTGTTTTTGTTATGCGTGTCTGCATTGATTAGAGTGGAGAGCAGGGCAGTTGAATGAGCGCATGTAAATCTGCATGCACCTGGATGCATGTGTGGGTAACACCCGGGTGAAATGCTATCTGCATTCTTTTTATGGTTGCGGTTGTTTCATGTGGTTGTAATGGTTTGTTTGAGACTAGTAGGGGGTGTTTTCACATCATGACAATTATTGGCTTTATGGGAATTGTGGCTTACAGTTAACGATAAGTAACTTGTCTTATTTGTTTTTATTGTTGGTTATGATATCATAACACTCACAAAATAATTGCTCCAAGTGTGATGGGGCAAAGTACAAGCAGCTATCTTGTCAGGTGATATGAGAGAATTAAAATAAGACAGCATTTTATCCAAATTATGTAATTTCCCCACTTTGCTAATAATCCCTCAATCCACTGTGATGCAAGTATAACAGGTGATAGCTGAATCTGTTAACAGTGAATGAGTTTGGTAACCGTTTCTTTTAGTTTTCCTTTTCAAATGTATTACGAACATGTACCTGACCACTTTGTGTTCCTTGCTCTATCTGACACCTTTTCTAGATGCCTGCAGTTATATTGCATATTGCGTTATTGTCACCTTAAAATAATGCCCAAACTATGACAGTAATGCAGAGATGTTTATTTTCAGTGATTTATTAGGGATTATTAGGGAATTATTACATCCCATTTGAATCCACTAATGCCTGGTTATACAACTAGGGCATCATGCATTTGTTTAGTTAGTTGTGACGCTATACTACATATCTGATCTGTTGTAGCTTGATCAGATTAGATCAGGCTACAACATAATCTGACATAATTCATCCTTATGTTTATCATTTCGAATCGGATTTGTTTGTGCGTGGCACTGGTAATAACTGTTCATTTAAATGCTGTTGGTGTAAAAACACATTTTAGTGGGTGATGTTTTGGCAAAGGCTTATTTTATTGTTTTGTAGATTAGTAGAAAAAAAAATGGAAGCCAGCAATAGAAAACACAGTGCTGAACTTGGAGACTTTCAGTAAATTAATTCAATTGAATCAATCATCACGGAATTAGTAAAATAATAAGATTTATTTTTTCAGGAAACTCCTTACTGAACTTAAAAGTATTCACGAATTTGAACCCGTAAAATTCATTGCCACTTATCCGTACCTGATCCTCAGGTGGTATGGTCATCATGACACATAAAAATGACATTTTCATCATTTAGAGCTCGTGTAGGCCAGTGTTGTGTTTTGGTGTCACTGTACAAAAAATCCATAATAATCTTTCAGCACATTGTAGTTCAAATGACCAGACACAGTCCAGGCACACCCTCTGGGCTCTGTTTTTCGGCTTTAGAAAATCTAGTCCATGATGGAGGACTTTGGCCAATTGCAGTTTTTTCACACCTGATCAGGTGTAAGCACTGACATATTTTTAGCACATATATGAAGCACAGATAAACATGCCCATGTTTATCTGGTGGGGCTTAGAACAGACAGGGTAGAGGGGGCAGCTGCAAGAGGAGAGATATCTATTTTCAAATTGGGCTCTTTATTTGGTTTATTATTTTTCCCTAAATTTCTGTCTACTGCCGCTTTAAATGGATTTTAAAAAATGCCCCAGTGTGTCCCAAATAATACATCTTCCGATCTGCTAAATTTGAATAAAATTGGAAACAGTGGGTTCCAGATTCAGATTCAACCCACGAGCAGACAGAACTTTGCAAGAACCCAATCGCACAAATTCAACCTGCATGGGAGGTGTGCAGAAAGCTAAACCAAATGTTTGCCAGTGAACATTAATCAAAGACCAGGCCTTTTGGAATAAAGTACTCTGGACCGGCACATTCAAAATAGAGCTGTTTGGCCACAGTAACAGAAGACATGTTTGGCACAGATCAAAGACAGCTTTTCAGGAGAAGCAGCTCGTGCCAACTGTGAAGCATGATGGTGGAAATGGGATGGTTTGGGGCTGCTTTGCTGCCTCTGGGACTGGGCAGCTTGCAGTCATTGATTCAACTCTGAATTCTCCATCATATCATTGAGTGCCTGAAGATTATGTGAGGCCATCTGTCTGAAAGTTGAAGTTGAATAAGAAGTGGAACCTTTCAGCGGTATAATGATCCAAATGCACAAGTAAATACAGGAAGAAAAGGTTCAAAAAGATAAAATGTAGGGTTATGGGCTGTCCCAGTAAATGCCCAGATTTAAATCCCAAACATCCTGCAGCCGAAGGATTTTAAAAGAGTCATCAAAATAGTTCTGCACACCGATGTCAGAGACTAGTGGGTAATTATGGAAAACAGAAGGCATTACTACTAGAGAGAGAAATATTAGCTTCTGATGTTTAGGGTAATTTCTGTCAAAGAATAATATTACTTGTATAAATGATTGAAAAGTTGATTGTCTTGTTGATTGTATACCAATGCATTGAATAGGACATACCTGGCCTACTAAGTCCACATGTTGTTTTGGTTTACTTAGGCTTGGCTCTCATTTGTCTGAAGCAGACAGAGTTTTGTTTCTCTCCTCTTGGGCCTGAGAGCTAAGACACCTGATGATGGCAGAGCTGATCAAAGCTTGCTGATTTTAGTTATTGGTGCTTTGCAGATGTTGGTTAGTTTTGTGCTGTGCTTTAGTAACCTTCCCACACTTCCTGGCCTGCCCTCAATGGTTTCTTCTCTCTCCAGGTCAGTCACTACAGGCTCACAGTGGCACACAAAGTACACAGGCAGACACACACACACACACACACAGACACACACATTTTCTCAGTCAAGCTTTGGCTCGTTGTCCGCTCTGTGCTATAGCTGTGCCAAGTGGAGGTTCAGCCAGGGCACAAGGAGACTCACAGTCATTACACCTCTTTCTTTAAAGTTAGTGTGGCCAGCACACTCACATACTCACCTGGAAGGCCTGTTGTTAAAACGGTCACGTATAGTAGGAGACACATGCACAGATGCACACACACAAATGCTTACACATACCCTCAAGCAAAACTAATGATATTGCGGTGGTAGGTAAGCTGGCCACAAGGCACAGTTTCATTTCAAACGGGCTCTCTGAACTCATATGGGCCCTGTCCCAAATTAATTTTCCTGACGTTTTCCCTGATCGGACTGTTTCTTTAGACGTCTCTCTGAATTGGTGGGCCTGCTCCAAATCGATTGGCTGACCCTCTCCCCTCTGCCCTGCTTGACACTCCCTGGCTGATATGACAGAGCTGGCTTCAGTCTCAGCTCCCCCTCCCTTTTTACCCCCACCCAGCCTTGCTACAGAATTTGACTGGCTGGTGGAGCTTATGGTGGTCCTATAGACCTCTGGCTCTTTTGAAGTCACCATACACAAGATGAATAGCTTCCCCTCCTCCAGCTTCCACAGGAGATGGGGGCATATTCTCACACCTGCCTGCGTGCCCTTGCAAACGTTTCCTGAGGTGTTTAGGGAATTGAAACCCATTGCCAATCACAGGCCTCAGCGGTGCCTTGCATTGCCACTGTACACCTATTGGCGTTTCACGTGAGCTGCCAGCCGATTTTCCACACTTTATAATTTTTTCTGCTACTGTAACCTTACCTCCATTTTAGCCTCACAAAAGCACAGTGACCACACACACACATGCATGCACACACACTGAATTTGTAGGGAAAAACATCCACATTCATTAGGCTAATGCACAGCTGTGGAAAAAAACACATTTTCCTGGTGTTTTTATGATTTATTGTGCAGCAGAAATGTGAAATTGTGTATATGGGATATTAGTTATTTAAGTGATTTAGAGGTTGGCAGAGAGTACTTTTCCTCCTCGCTTCATGATTTATGGTTATTGCAAAAATGTGAAATTGAGTATATGAGTATAAGCATATTACCTTATGATAATATAAGTAATTGAAGAGATTTAGGAGTCTGGGGAGGCTGGGTGTTGCATACACAAGAGGCGGTGAAGAAAATGGGAATGGCAGCTTATCAGGCTGAAATCATTCTCCAAGCAGAGGTGACACATCAGTAAATTTGGCTTTTGTGGCCAGTGGCTTCATATTGTTTGGCTCTTTATATCTTTGATGGTATATCAGAGGGATATGAAATGTAGGAGCTATGAGATGTCATATTATTTGGATGTGAAATATGGTGATAGCCAGTTGTGTTATATATAAAATTGTTTGGTTATTTTCACACACTGGAAGGTGGTTGAACGATTCCAAAGCAGTGGTGCTTCTGTAGGCATAAATTACCCATAGCCATTATCTGGTTAAATGCATTTCCTTATTATACTTTCCTATTAATCTTGGAAGAACAGATAAGGGTGAGAGGTCAGCCTTAAATGGATTTGGTTTCCTTAGGCTGGGCTCTCCTGCTTCAGAATGACTCTGAGCAGTGCTTTCAATCAGTGCTGCCACCACTCACTGTGGTAATGATGGCCGGGGCTTCATTAAGAAGCTCGTTAAGTCCCCTCGTTAAGCTGCAGGGCCGTTAAGACTTTGATTGTTAATGGCTCTTCGTTAAGGGGAGTGAGGACCCAGGCTCCCATGGTGGTCCTGACCAGTCGGGTGTTTTGGCCAATTGGCCCCAGATGGCCTCCTCAGAAGATGAGAGGAAACCTAAATGCAGTGTAGGTCATAATTTAAACACTTTTTAATGAACTTTTGAGATCCTGACTGCAAAAATACTTAATTTGTTAAAATATCAAAACCTTTAAAAGCTGCACATGTGCACTGGTGATAGACTAAAGCAAATAATTAGATCTGTAAAACAAACCTTCTAAATGAAGGGAAAATTAGTTTGCATATGAACCAACACCACAACAATGACTTGGCCCATTTTTGGTTGTGTGCATGTAGATTTTTTTTTAAAGGATGGTGATTAGTAATGGGCATTGATTTTTTGCCTCACTGGTGCTTTACACAATTTCCGTGTGTCATTTTGAAATACACTGAAAGTGAGGCATGCACCAGTTTGCCTGAATGTTTACAACACTGCCTCTAATAGGGTTGGTATATTGTACCGGGGTATGAGGTACATGGAGAGACCATTTATCTGCTTTATTACTATAGATGGGGCAATAACACATATTTGAGTTGGGAAATCTGATCTCATGTGGTTGCTGGAAGTTCATCCATATGGATGCCATGTATGGAGTGTGTTCGACAGAACTGAGACATACCATAATTGAATTTGCACAGTCAGGTCCTAATTGGGTTGTAAATAATGTGTCTTGTCAGAATTTATGTAGGCGTTTTGTGAGCTCAAAAGCAGACAGGCAGTGAGGAAACAGGTCCTAAAGAGGAGGTTAAGTCAGTCAGAAGCCCAGGGGCAAACATTGCAGTGAAAGACTGGTAAAGGGCTTGTGTTTATGGGCAGGTAGAGATAAGGAGTGGCTGAACTGATTAAGGGGAATGAAAGGCTAATCATATAACTGGGGAACAGTAGGACAAGCAGGGACAACTGCTGGACAGGATGGCTATGGGGTTTTCTTCACAATATATTTTGGCAGATCACAATAGTATAGGTGTAGGAAAGATATAAATAATAGCATTAATTATGCTATTCTTTTTAGGTCCTTCATTTTCAGAGTCGTGATATTGTGCATGCTGTCATACTGTAACTCACTGAGATACGAGTTAAGAAAGAGGCATCTTTAATGTTATTAGTAAGTCCTTTGCTTTTCATGCTGTGACTAGTCACAGTGTGTGCTGTGAAAGAGGCCCATTGAATGACGGTTAGTGGTGGGCAGTAAAAATGGACAAAAAAGAATAAAATAATTAATAAAAGTTACATGATGACGCATTAATGAGATGTTAAGAATATTAAACACTCAGCCCTTTTTCACAGTGGAAAACAAGTTGCATCATAATGAACTTGTCTGCTAAATTTCAATAGCAAAACTCCTGTGCCATAATCTAACCAGGGGTAGAGTATTATTCTTAATGTGTGCTAACATGCGCGAGTTCCATAGGGGTTTTCATGATGACGTATTATGGCTTGATAAGTGTACGACAGACGGAGCACACTTGGTTAGCTTCAGGATTAGTTTTGGAAGTTCTGATGTGTGTTTTCCTACAGTTCAGTCAAGACCACTAAATTTAAAAGAATATTGATGTTTCTATTGATGTTTCATTTGCAGTAATTTATATTTGGTTTCATGTCTTTGTTTTGGGATTTTCCTACCCATCCATGCGCATACACAGAAAGCCAAAAGTAGGGAGAGCATCAGTAAGACCCCAGGACAGACCGGTCAGGCATCATTGACAATGGTTATGACATTAATATGACCAAATCAGGTTATAATCAACATAAAATGGAGAAGTGGAGGTGGGTTGCAAAGCAGCTTGCAAATGTACATCACCTGTGGGCAGGTTGAAGCAACTTAAAAGTATGCCCTATATGAGCCAACTGGATGTGTAGAAGGTTATCAGCAGAGCCATCAGATCATGTAGGCTGGCACTGAGATCAGCTGATCTTTCTTTGACATTGTGGTCTGCCACAACTAATGCTATGTTTAGTTTTTAATCAGCCTTGAACAGTTGCCACTCCTTATACTTGATTTAAAAACCTTTATTGGATGAGGACAGTTCAAGTACCAGACAGTCCACTTGTACCAGAAGACAAGGTCTTAGCAGACCAGTAACTGTGATCTGATTACTCAAATCACTTGCCAAGGTGGTCCTGGACACACTGGGCTACATATTTTTTGTAATGTAAAATCTATAGCATTCCCAGGAAACGGGAAAATATGTTATTAGTGTAGGTCATAGTGGTCCTTTTCCGTCTTGTCCTGTCACAAATGACCTGTCCAGCCAATCTCCAAAAGTTGTAATAACCCATACATGTTTATTAGTTCTTGAAACATTTTGTTATCTTTACTAGCTGTCCATCTGTCTCCAGTCAGTCTGTCACTTGACTGGAGACAGAAGGAGAAAATGTGCTGGGCCCCCAGAAGCATTGAAGACAATTACAAAATCTGAAAACAAATAGTCAGCTGGACATGCAAATGTAACAGGCACGTGAAAGACAAACAATGCTTAAAGAAGGTCCATGTCATACAGAAGAGAGCAAGTCTCGTGTGATATTTAAAAGATTTTGAGTGGGGTGTCAATGTCACTTTGACACATAGCCACTCTCAGCAGGTTATGGAAACTAAGGTACCATGAAGAGCTTTAAGATAGTTGTGGTATAGCTTATTGAAGGCCCCTCATTTTTGATTGTAGGTGCATGAATAGAGAGAAAGCCCTCAGAAGCTATGTCTAGCTTGTGCATTCTGCTCACGCAACACCCTCTCATGTTGGTGGGAGTGCTTTTAGATTTTCCAATTTACATTGTCATTAAAATACAGGGATCTTCTGAAGGTGAAGTGTTGCTTAACTTTTGACTTTGTACCATACTGTTTAAATAGCTTTAACTTTCAACTGACAGTCTGGACTTATGACTGCCATCTTATTTATGAATAAACCTTGTCAACATTTGTGCTTATCGTTTACCCCCCAGGAAGCTGGCATATCCATGCCATTTCCCCCCCTTGAAAAATAGCGATCCTCAAAGTAAATGAACATTTCGATTCACAGTATCCATTCTCATTTCATTTAGCAAATGTGCTTAGCTGTTGCCATGCAACAATGCTTTTCTGAGCTAAACCCACCCATCCCCTCCCCAGTCGCCTCTCTGCTCTCTTCTTTCCATCTAAAGTCACAATGTCACACTTTCTTGCGAGCGGGGCCTAATTTAGCGCTCCTTTTTTTGGTCACAGTTTCTATTCGATCCACGTAGGTCCGGGGGTAATGAGATTGAATCTTGATGTGCTCGCCACATCCCGCTGGCTTGTCTCTCTCGTCGGGGACGGAGGACAGTGTGGAGCCTTCCCCGATATTACCTCTCCCTGCATGAGAGGATGCCGGTTGCTCTGCTGCTCTGCCATCCCGCTAGGCGCTGATCCAATAAACCTCAACACAGGGCTGTGATCGATACTGCATGTTCCATTGCCATGCAAACTCCACTCTCACTTATACACACCTATTACTTACAGAATAATTGGTAGGCCTACTGTTTATTATTCCTTTGATTTGGTGCTTTCATTAAATAGCCAAGGCATTGCATGTGCACAGACTAGTAAACTCTCCTCTTCCACAGCTGCTGGGAACTGAATGGGGGCTTTAAGTGTGAGTACTTGAGCATGTGTTCTGGATAGCTTTGAGATTAAGGAGATCCAGGTTCATAACTGCTCGTACTGCAGGAATAGAAAGATGAGACACAGTACAATGGCAGGAAAGTGTGTCTGTGTGAGAGAGGGAGGTATTGTGCCTTTCTCTTTTGTCTGCTTCTTTTTAAATTCATTATATCCTAGAGGCATGCAGAGGATAATCTGCTTGTTTTTTGTCTTCACTGACTGTCTTGGAAAACAAACTTAATTTTTAACTGGTGTTTACTCTTGTTTTTCCTTTCCCTCTATTTCCTTACCATTTCCATCCATTTCCTCCTCTTTGCTTCCATTTTGCCTGTCTTCTTTCTTTTTTCTTGTCTCTGTCCTTCACCTAGCTCCACACTGACATGGACAGGAATGATGGACGCACAAAGTATGTCCTGCGAGGTGAGGGGGCGGGCTCGGTCTTTGTGATAGACGAGAAAACAGGTAACATCCACGTCACCAAGCCGCTGGACCGTGAGGAGAAGGATGAGTATCGTCTCATCGCCACGGCCACCGACAGGCAGACTGACCGCGCCCTGGAGCCCTCGTCACAGTTCATAATTCGGGTGCAGGACATCAACGACAACCCGCCTGTCTTTGACGAAGGCCCCTACAGTGCCATGGTGCCTGAGATGGCAAATATAGGTACTGGGTGGAGGGTCAGTTTAGAAATTATTTGGGGCTAGGGATGAACAGTGTACAGTGCCTCACAGTGAATGAAATATTATGAAATAAATAACTGAACAGGTGCCTTTAGACCAAACGGTTCTGGTGACTCACTAAGGGTAACTACCCAAGGGGGTTGCTTACCTTTAAGGGCTTTTGTCTGTTTACTCTCACAGAGCCAAGAGGAACAGTAATGTGATGTATTCGCCAGCTGGCAGTTGGCAGTAAGTTGGAAGAAGCCGTAATCAAAGCAGTGTGTGTCATGTTGTATGTCATAGGTTTCATGATGATAATGCAGTTGAGAAGGAGACATGGTTGAAAGAACCCATTTTATTCTCTTTTAAGTTATAAACTGTAACATTACTGGTAACTTTTTTTTTTTATATGTTGTTAAGTATGCAAGGAGCCATTAAGAATTCACAGAGGCTGTCTCTGGCAGATTGCAGCTCCTGGTGCTGCTGATGATAGCTAAAAGCCCGACTAACTAATCCTTTGTGCCCTCATTAGCAGCATATGCTGTTCTGTGGCCAAGGATAGTGTCCAGTAAACCATACCAATTCAGATCTGCTTCAGTTGCTGTGGAATTTTACTTAAAGGTTATCCTATTTTGGCTCTATCACTTTCTCTTTAAATTACTGTGTACGCATGACCAGGTAGCAAGTTTAGGGGAAATGCTACCAACATTTTTTTGTACTTTCTTTAACGTGCCAAAATTACATTGTATATCCACAGTCATGTACAGGTCTAATAAAGCCTGCACTTTACTAACGGCTAGGGCTGTCTTTTTCTATATGTCCTAACATTAGCCATAGCCGCTAGCTTAATGATAACTTAACAGACAGCTAATGTGGCTATTGGGAAATTGCTAATAGTTAAACAGTACTGTTGCAAATGAGCATCTAATCTGGTATTAATTTTTAGTATTGATTAGCATCTGAGTATCGATTTTTTTGGACAATCCTACCGTCGGCCCATTTATCTCTGTTTTGTTTCTTTTTTTACAACAGTCTGTAATTTAGACTGCTAATGTCAAAGTCCTTCTATAGTGTCTCTGCTAATGTTTACACAGATTTTATTTTTTTTTTAAATGGCAATACTTACCCTTCTTGAAGTTGAAGCTGAAACCCGAGAAACTGGGTTCCATTAACTTTGGTCACCCCTAGCTCCTGCAGTGCAGACACGCAAAAAGGAGGGGAATCCAAACGTTATTAGAACTGTAGAAAAGTTGCTCTGGTTCAAAAGCACATAACAAAATATATGGACCAATCAACTAGTTAATTAAATAAATAAAAATATAAAACTTTGCACTTCACAATACCACTTTTCATAACAGTGATGCTGTCGCCAGCTCTGCTTAGTCTCTAAGCGTTCAGCAACACAAACTGTTGCCACACTGTAGCTACTTTTTGTTGCTCTTATCGACTAGAGCCACAACAGTGCCAAAGCAATCTACTCACAGTTTCAGAGTGTAAGAGCATTACATTTTTTAAATTTATTAAATATATTTATTATTTTGTAATATATTTTACTTTTAGTATTCATATGATAATTTACTTCATAATGCATTTTTATATACAGTGTTTAACAAATTTATTAGTCCTACACCCAGTGTAAGGTTTATGCCACAGCTGCCCTAAATTAACAGTATTGGTAATTACCAAAATCTTTTTTAATGTTTCTGTAATGGTTAATCCACCAGTATGAGCAAGCTGTTTAATCCAAAGGATATTTTTAATGCTAAAATATAATTATTGTTGTTATCCATGAATTTTTGAATTTACTATTTTACAAAAAAGCTGAAAAAAATAGTAAAGCACATTGTTATTTTCTGATCAAGATGCCAAATCACAGTTATTTACTTGCATTCCTGAACAGAAAAATTAGTTTTAGTGGTTGAATGTTGATTGATTTCTGACTTCTCAGAGAAGTCCAGTGTGCCGGCTCAAATTTGGGTATAAAAACATGAATTCAGTTTGAAATTCCTCACTCCTGTTCAAAATGGTAAAACATCGAGAACTCACTGAAAAGGAAAGACTCCACATTAAAGGACTTTGTGATGCTGGATGGTCTTTCTTGTTTTTATGACAGGTGGTCTCATAAATTTGTTAAGCAATGTATAAATTGCATTTTAGATGAATGAACTGCTGTTGGTAAGCTATCAGCCATGCAGACTGACTAAAAGATAACATGGGCTCTATGTAATTGTAGTTTGACTAGCTAAACTCGGTGCAAAGCTGAACACAAGGCGACATATCTACAATTATGGATTTGCACAGGTTCAAATTGTATCTGGAAGCTTTATCATGTCACACACATTCCTTGTTCTCATCTTTCATGCCCTTTCTCCAGAGTGATTGAGTAATAAGAGCAAATATGAAATCATAAATAATATCAAGAGCAGAATAAGATATAACTTGATAGAGTGGGCTATTGAAGTTACATTATACAAACGAAGGCTGTAGCGTTTTATTGGTTTACTGTTTAATCAGAATATAGTAGCAGCCAGTGACTGCTGTCAAGCTCTAAAATGATGGATGTCCCACTTGACCACAGCTAGACAGTATGTTTTATTTGTTCTATTGCCCAGGGCTGAATTGTCTGAAGGAATTTTAGTCAACAGCCTTGAATTTGTAGTGTGTATACCCTGCAAAGAAATGCCCATCACACTATGAAAATGTGTAATACTAAAAAAAACACAATACATCAGTTATTGGCATTAAATTAAACTAATGACAGAAATTTAAAACATCTGTTAGATTAAATGTAATATAAACACCAATTATGAAATCAGCTAATGTTTGAAATACAATGAGCATATTAATGTAGCCATAGAAGTCTCTTTGAGAAGTTTGACAGCTGCATCCATACAGCTGTTATACAACTGAGCACTGCCATAACATTAATGCCCGCGGGGATCCTATTCACTTTGAATCACCATTGTATACACAGACTTTTTAGCTTTCATCATGATGAAGTCTCAAATGGGTATTGTATGTGAGAAAACCTGCTGCGCACTACAAAAGGTTCAATATGTGGATAGTTTTAAATAAACAAAACTGGCTCAGGGAGGGTTTATTTACAACTAAAGACATAGTCCGAATCCTGCATTTAACACCTTTATAGAGCTTACTGCAGCTTATAAAAAGATTCTTGAATTTTGAGTGACTGTTCTGCAAAGCTGCTGTTTTTCATTCGAACCGTGTGTCGCCTGGCTGTGGCCACAGAAACAGCAGCAATCTGCATGATGATGTCACTGGTCCACATTTGCATAATGTTTTATCAGAGTGCTTTTATCTCTCCCAAAGTGGACCTACTCTTCTTGCCAGTCCACAATTATTAAACTATTTCTTAATAAATATACATAAAAAACATCTTTTTTCACGATCAGTTTCAAAATGCAAAACAGAAAAGGTCCTAAAAATGCATCTGAGTCCAACATGATCAGAATGCTTTCTGCCAAACCTATTTCACATGGGAGACTTTTATTCACGAATGCTGAACATTTTGTGGTGTCTTTGGGTGCTGCCAGTTAAATCTGATTGAACCAGATTCCTGTCAAAGACCAAATAAAGCTGGTTAGCTGACACGAATTAATGAATATTACTTAGCTGAAGGTAGAGAGATACTGAAGCTATGTTTCTAAATGCACCAATGCTGAATAAATAGATACATTACTGTTCATGTCTAGTATTAGAAATTACACAGCATTATTTCGCTTGCTGTATATCAAGGTAAATGATCACAGTGATGCAAAGATTGCTAAGAATCAAGCACCAAGTACATTTTCATTAAGGGCACCCCGGCTTGTCTTCAAGGTTAAGTTATGCCCAAGGTGAGATTTCATCTGTAAAATTAAAGGGACTGACATCCAGACTGGTTTGCATACAGTAAAATTCAGAGGGACCGTCCTTTCCCTAGAAAACGACCCCATTAGTCGTGTGTGCAAGCTGATGTTACGACCTATACTTATATTTTAAAGTTAAGCAACCTTGAGTAGCCATTTGAATAAGTGCATGTAAAATGTGTCCTGGTATCACCACCTCTAGATGGGGAGGAACTCTGGACCCTGGTAGCTTAGAAAGTTGAGCTTTCTAATATGGGTTTCTCATTATGAAAACCAAAGCATGGAGTTTTTTTCTAATGCTAACCAATACGTGTTCGTGCTTAAATCAAACCAAGCAGTGTTTGTCTAAAATTACCAATCAGCAATGCACAGATATGACCAGAAATATTCAGATATATTCAGATGTCTGCCAATCAAAGTAGCCCACAGGACAGCCATGCACAGAAATAGACTGCAACATGATGCAGATGACAACAACTGTGACTGGTTATTGATTTGCACGTGGATAATGCCTTTGTGAAACAAAATGTTATATGTAATAAGTTGTAATTATATCTAGCTTTCTCATGTTGCTAATGCAGTAGCCAGTAATCTGTAGCCATCTGCCATTCCCCCATTTTCATAGCTATGCCAAGCCACGTATAGACTCAGTTGACTCCAACAGCTTCTCACTTTTTTTGGATTGCAAAAAAAAAATATTGAACAACAGTTAGTTTTAGTAAAAGCAACAGTTGTTCAATATTAGTTCCAACTCCACCACGACTCAGTTTCAGTTGCAATTTGTTGAAATATCAAAGAGACTCAACACAGCAGCATAAAACTCTCAGCGCCAGCATTTTGGAGTCTGCAATTGCAGAGTGAGGCAGATGTGTAAAGACAGTCAGAAAAATTGTAATTGGCAACTGAAAATAAAAATCAAAAATAGACCAAGAAACTGCAATTGATGCATCTCAAGGTGAGAAATGAAAGTAAACAGCAAAACCAAAATTCAAAAACTGGTCCCAGACGAGACTTGAACTCCAGTCTTCTGGTCATAGGCCGGGTCCTCTTGGGTGCTCTTTAAAAGTAAAAAGATTTGAAGGTTCAAAGGTATAAACAGTCAAATGATATAAATGTTAAGTTAGAGGAATTCCCTAGTCCTGACAGTTTCTTTTTAATGCACTCAGACTGACATTATATTCAAAACTGGCAACGAATTAAGCCTCAAGCCAATGACAAATTATCACACTTAAAAGACTGAAATATAATTAAGGAAAAACAACCTGTTCTATCTCTAATAAATGTACAACTCAGTGATGCATATGACATGTTAATGGGGTGTCTATCATTGCTTTGTTCCTCTTCAGTCTCTGCAATGTCAAAGGCACTCTTAAAACAACAGTGCAAACATGTACTAATGTTATAAATCTGCTAACCTGATTGACAGGTGCAAGGATTATCCTTTGTGCTGTTCCAGCAGAGCTTTGTGTTCATGTATTACGTCTCAGGATACAAGGATCTGGGGAGTCATTGGTGCCCTTCTCAGATTATAACAGCTAGATAAAAATTTCTCAAGGGCCATGTGATGAAGAGCATTTGTTCTACTAAAATAACATTATAGTATATAGGACATATGCTTTACCTCCCTTTAACAGCCTCTTCAACAATGTACAACACGGAACCAGAATACGTAAAATGCAAAGAATAAGTCATGGTTTAAAGTACTTGATTGGATTTCTGTAAACGTTTTCTGTAAGTGCTCAAATTCACGCCTCTTTTTCTGTCAGGAATGAACAGGTCAACTGATACTATTCAATTTTATTACTCTTTTTGGCATGAAATTGCATCTCTGTTTCTGCCTGCTCACACCAGACAGAGAAAATTTCATGGCTGCAGTTAGTGGATATGCACACACACTCACACAGTCACACAGACCTCTCCAGAATCCCAAAAAAATCAGATGCAAATGGGAACACAATTTAAATGCGATGCATGCGGAATCTGTAATAAGTTAGATTAATAGCTGATTTTTAATGACACTGTCACCAAAGCTGCTTGCAGGATGTATGAAGCCTTTCCCTTTTGTTGATTAAATACCTGTAGCCACCATACAGCAGCAGGACTGATACGGTACATATGTTTCATCTTCACTGATTTAATAAATGTGCAGGTTGTAATTATGCAAAGGTCAAACAGTTCGGGTTATTGTAAAGATAATGCAGCTATTATTATTATGGGGAGCTCCCAGGTTATGTAATCATGTAAATGACTTAAACAGACTTTTGTTTTTCTTTTAGCATATGCACCTGGGTCTTGATTGTGTGCATATTAATGTGGACTAAATATACTCTATGTAACTGAATACAGAGTGTTTAATCACTTGAACAAATGTACAGAATACAAATAGAAACACATTTTACTGCACAACATAAAAATGAGGGATAATCTGCCTATTAGGGTAGCTGTCTATTGATACTCGAGTCGCGTATTCTGCGTTGCTGCTTTGGGACTCAGTTTTCTCACAGCCTGAACTTTCCTCTCAGCTCATTTGGAAACTGACATCCACTTTAAAATGGGATGAGGAGCTGATGTGACTGTCCATAACTGAAACCATGTCTTGACTCCACACTGTGAATAATCTATTCCGCCTCTTAATTATGTATGCATACTGCTCCAGCCTCTTTCCCACACTGCACTGTGAATCAAAATGGCAAGAATTAGCTGATCACACCCACCTGCGCTTGTACCCTGTGATTGCGCTTGCACAGGGTTTCAGAAAAAAATAGAGCTTCAGTTTGTGAAGCAAAGTATTGTGAAATGCTTTTGCTGTGGCATAAAGGATGGATTTCTCAAAATGAATACATGCAGCCATTCGCGGAAAGGCAATAAAAGTAGGTTTCCAGGGCAAACACCTTTAAATCCATCAGAAATCAATCATGAATACCTCAGCTGGCAGAAACCCAAAATCTGCAGCAAATCTAAGAATACAGTCTTGGAATTCCTGTTTTTGTTTTATCTATGTGAGGGACACTTTTTATCTCAGAAAAAACAAACAAACAAACAAAAACAAAAAAAAAAACAGTACACTTGTCAACTGAATTCATGAGGACAAAGGGGAGTTTTTTTTTTAAAGCCCAGAAACTGAGATGCGAATGAAACTGGAAGCAAAAACAGAAAATGGAAATACAGATTTATAACATGATCTGCTTTATTCCAAAAATTATTTCATTTTCACCAGAAAAGTGGTGACAGAGTGCATGTCACATCCACAGTGACCTGATAATATTTCTGTGACCGTAGAAAAAGATATAATGTGATTGGGATGCTTGGAATAGGAATGAAATATGAGAAGAGGGCAGAGATTGGGGGGATTTTTGCACTCATATTGCAGTGAGATCTCAGAGTGACAATAAGTGTCTGAGATTGTAATTCAAAGCATGACTGCAGAGTGCTTGTAGGAAACAGTTTGTATGTACAAAAAGTACTCTAATCTCCATTTAAACTCTGCTCAGCCCCTTGAAAATGGATTCTACTTTGAGAAGCACTCTTCCCTTTTAAAGTAAGCGGAATTGCTTTCAGGAAAACTTTTGAATTTGCCAGAAAAGTGGGTATTATTCTAAATAATTCACCCCTAAACTGGTTTGTTTAGAAAAGTTCAACAAATTTGGCTTGATGTCCTCGCCATCTGCCTCTTAGAGGTTTTTCCAAAACATCAAGGTCCCTCTTGCGCTGAATTGTTTAATTCAGATTAGAATAATGACCCTGCCAGCATCCTGCCGGGGCAGAGCCCAAGGATATGGGGGTGAGGCAGACGAGCACTATTTAGTAATCCTATCAGCTGCCTTATGAGCGTCTGCTCCACACAGCAGCTCAATCTTCAGATTGAGTTGTTCAGTCAATCATGGATTCAATATTTACTTGATGATTCAATATTTACCAAGGCGCTTTGCAGCACGCGTGACTGAGGAGTGCTGCAGCGAGGATCCTATCAAACACTCGTTACATGAGACATTTAAGGGTGAGGCTGGGCGGGGGGGGGTCTCATCTATTGCAGTGAGACATCCTCCTTCCTGATGCAAGGTGTGCTGGAACCAAGCCAGATACCCTGCTTGAAATGTGTGTCTGCAAAGTGTTTTGCGTTGGTTTCACTCAACTGGTTATACACATCTTTTCAGATGTGTATCTGCATTATGAGAGAATGACTCAACTTTAACCTTGACTATAAATATTTAAAAAACAATATTCTTATACATGTAAGCTAGGGAAGGATTCTTATTCCTTTTCCCCCCAGAGGACAGATGTCTCATACTACGACCATGCCTTTCAACCGGATACGTGGCCTATGTGTGAATATTAGATCCTTGTGGAGTGTGGCTGTGTGCCACGGTTGGCAGGGTGCATGCCAATAGCTTTGCCTCCGCCTAGCACTTGTTGCATCAACCTCGGAACCAAACTGTTTGATCCCTGAGTCTGATTCGTTTTTTTTACTGCTGTCAAAAGAAACATTTCTATCTACTTATCTGCTTATGTCCTCCTGCATTTATCTAAAATATCTATAGTGAAAAAAGATAAAGAGATTCAGAAACAGATGCTTTGTACTGTGAGTGAAGCTGCAACAGTGGAGTGCTTTGAACTAAAAACATAAAGTGCACACAGTGCTGTAATAATTTACGTTCAAGCTTGCAAGAAGATGGGAGAAATGGAGAGAGAAATCAAAACTGAGGATGGATTAAAATTAATGGCCAAACATCTGAAAACAGAGGTCCAAAAAATATTCCTCTCCTACTCTGCTCTCTTACTATGTCTCAGTCCCTCATACAAATTATCTATACTATGTGCTTTTCACTAAAATTAATAGTAGATACATTGAGATTCATGTTTTTTTAGCACATAGCTGTGCATTGCACCTGCCAGCAGACATCACTCACAGTATACTGTTTTTGAAATGCCACAGCAGGTTGAGCTATACACTGAGATAAATAAATAAATACAGCCGAATTTTCATTTAATTCATGTTTTCTTATTTCCAAGATCAGACTGTCTCACAGCCATCTACAATTTGTTTAATGTGTTGCTGCTCTGAGCAGCCGCTGCATTTCCTGTGGGCATTGCATTGTAAGACAGTAGAGCACATAAATAACACACTCAGAAATCAAGCATTTGTTGGAATCCATGCCAACACTTGAGTCTAACTCCAGCTTCTTTCAACTCAGATGTTATTTTTGCAGGCTTGACAGTCGTGTTTATTTGTTTTTAAAATTATACTCACCAAGTTAACTGTCCAGATGAGATGGAGAAAGGGGAAAAAAAAAGTGGTCTAGCTGATTAGATCTGCCAAAAGTATTTGGCAAAACTGTCTCCTGTAAACATCTGCCACAGCTTTGACCCATCTTAATTCTCTTGATTGACTGAATGAAGGTTTATTAGTGACATTGTTGATTTGCCTGCAAATAAATTTAGCTGACATCTATTTATCAAAGGAAACTACTCATTCAGCATAACATTTGTCCATGTAACTGATATTTTTAGACATTTAATGTATTATTATTATTACAATGATGTATAAATGTGTAGCTTCACTTCAAAGCTTGTTTGACAGCAGTGCTTGAAGGTTGTGAAGCTTATTAATGTCCTGTATAAATAAAAACTAAAAAAAGTGTGTGAAGAGAACCCAGTTAAAGAAATGAGACTTATCCTTTGTCTTTTATATTTGAGAAAAATGATCCAATATTACATATCCCTGATGTGCAAAAGTATGTGAATCTTTGTTTTCAGTATCTGGTGTGAGTCCTTGTGCAGCAACAATTGCATCTAAATGTTGCTGGTAACTGCTGCTCCGTACTTAGAGGGGTTTTAGCCTGTTTCTCTGTACAGAACAGCTTCAGCTTTTGATGTTGGTGGGTTTCCTCATGAACAACTTGTTTCATTCCAAAACATTTCTATTGAATTAAGGTCAGGACTTTGACTTGGCCGTTCCGAACCATTTACTTTATTCTTCTTTGACTATTCTTTGGTAGAATAACTTTTGTGCTGAGGGTCATTGTCTTGCTGCATGACTCACTTTCTCTTGAGATTCAGTTCACAGACAGATGTCCTGACATTTTCCTTCAGAAATTGCTGGTGGAATTCAAAATTCATTGCTTTGCCAGTCGTGGTAAGTCATCGTGGTCCAGATGCAGAAAAACAGGCCCAAACCCTGATACTGATACTGATGATAACCCCCACAGACGGGATAAGGTTCTTATGCTGGAATGCGTAAGAACCTCATCCCTTCTTTGCTCCAAACATGAAGCTTCTCAGTTAAACCAAAAAGTTGTTGCATTATTCCAACAGCTTTCAGGTTTGTCCTCCTGATCTTTGGAAAACTGCAGACTGGCAGCAGTTTTTCTATTTGGAGAGCAGTGTCTTTCTCCTTGCAGCCAAGCCATGTACACCAGTGTTGTTCAGTGTTCTCCTGATAATGGACTCATGAACATGAACATTAGCCAATGTGTGAGAGACCTTTAGCTGGTTAGAAGTTAAATTTGTATAATTTGTGACCTCCCACACTATGCCTTGCTCTTGGAGGGATCTTTGTTGGTCAGACCTCTCCTGGGGAGGGCAACAATGCTCTTGAATTTTTCCTATTTGTACAAAGTTTGTCTGACTATGAATTGGTGGAGTCCAAACTCTTCAAAAATTGTTTTGGAATCATTTCCAGTCTGATGAGCATCAGCAACTTTTTGTCTGAAGTCCTCTGAAATTGTCTTTGTTTATTTACTTTCTCAAACAATTTTGTGAAGGTCAGACTTTTGATAGATCTTTGCAATTGATTGTCAACCCACTGGCTGAAAACCCCGACTCTTATTTCAACTTCAAATAACCTGCTAATCCTAAGGTTGACATACTTTTGCCAGTATGTCCATTGTTATAGAAAATTTTAAATGGTTCAAAAGCTTCAAGCACTGCTGTAATTACTTTATAAGTAAATCTGCACTTTAATCCAGTGGTTCTCAAATCTGGGTATCAAGCTGCTTTGATTTCCGTGATACTCAATCTAAAGTTTAGTGTAAAGTTTATTTCTAATGTGTGACAAATCTCAAAGTTTGGGAGCAGCTAATTTACATTTTTTCAGTCTATTTTCAAAGCCCGTGTTATGTTATTTTCTGTAAAATCTTGCTGTGAAACAAAAGTGAAACATACCCCATCAAAATATAGCAAAGTAGAAGTATAAGTGGAAAAACGTAGAAATACATAAGTCAAAATCAGCCTGATCATATGCCCCCTTTCAGCTCTCCCTACACACACACACATACTATACACTGTACGTTTTTTTTTTCCGTAGTGATTCTCTCAAAGCTTTGATCAAATATAAAACAGAAGCCGCTCCCTCAAATCCCCTTCTTCCTTCTCCATCTCATCAGAGTTCCGTTGGGAGAAGTCATTCCCTATGCACTTATGTATAAATATAGACATACACAGTATAAATACATGACATATGAAAAGTGTTTACTGTTCATATATTCATATAGTTTCATTTTTTGTCAACAATTTAAAAAAAAAAAAAAATTCCTTCCAAATTGACTCAGCAAGAGCCGTAAAAAGAAGATTTAGGGGAGGAAAGAGATAGAGAGAGGCCTGTTGAAGAGACAGACGGTCCGATTGAGAGAGGGAGCAAACGGGAATTGGAGACGGAGATGAAGAGAAATGAAGTGAGACAGAGGGAATCAAGGGGGGTGGGGGGGCGAAGAGAGGAAGGTGAGCGACAAGAGAGACGAGGGAAAAGCTGAGTGTGTGTGTGGGGAGGATAAAGTATTTGTCACACTGCTGACGGAAAGAGATTGAAAAAGAAGGAGTGGGAGAGAAGAGTGGAGGTATGCTCTTAAAGTACCGCTGTAGTCTGTCCACTTAGCTCCAGCTCTGCCTTGTTTGCTTATTTCCTTTCTCACCTTTTCTCCTTCTTTTTTTTCATTTCTTCTCTTCTTTATTTCCCTTTTGTCCTCCCTCCTTCCTTGTCTTTCCTCCCCGCAGGCACGTCTATAATCCAGGTGACAGCGACAGATGCTGATGACCCGACATACGGGAACAGCGCCAAGCTAGTGTACACACTGGTGCAGGGCCAACAGTACTTCTCTGTCGATCCCCAGACAGGTGAGTGTGTTTATACATCTGTGTGCATGTGTGTGTATTCCAATCATAACACATGTGGGCGGATAAATGTAAAAGATGCGCAGATGTTGGAAAGCAAATAAACACGCATGCAGCAGGAAAACAAACATACTCAAGATGTTTAAGAGCAAACAACTGAATTCAGTCTTGATGGTAGCCAATGTGTGGGTGTGGACAGACAAAGGGGACACACAGACGTATGTGCAGGTGTGTATGAGACACAGGTGGAGTTAAACACTGGGGGAATCCATGGAGCTGGATGCACAAATACAGAAACATGTCTCTGACTTTCACACACACACACACACACACACACTTGAAAGTAACATTTCCCCTCTGTGCATCCCCGTTCTCTTGTCACACTTAGTCATCCGTCTTTCTCTCTTCCCCTTTTCCCATTTGTGCCCCATCAAACACACACACACACACACACACTTGCTCTTTCAAGCACACCCCTCTCTCGCTGGGTTCCCCCTCCTTGCTTCACTCCAGTATGAGCAGGCAGAAATGTATTCATGCTGCCAGGCTATGCGTGTGCTGAACAACAGCCTAATATTATTATTTCTGGGTGAAGCAAAAGGAAAAAAGACATGTTTAAAGACGCACATCAGCAAAAGTTTGTGATCTGTGATGCAGGACAGATTACAAAGGGCTCAAAGAACCTGTTTGCCGCGTGTGTTCTCACCGTGTCGCAGTCTCACACGTGTCACCTAAGGGCAAAAAGTTTTATTGTTGAGTGGAGGGGTGAGGGTGGAGGAGGGCGCTTTATTTATTTACTTTTTACTTTATGATGATTACTTTTTTAGCACTGTACCTTGGAGGGGACTTATAGCTCTGTTGATTCAGAAATGGAGTTCTAACTGTCTGCTGTTTTAGGTGCCGTTTTGATAGACAGCGTGCATAGAAGCAACATTAAGTTTCACAAGTTGTTGTTGTGAAGTTGTTCATCTGTTTTGTCTGCTTGCAGAAGAGCCTTCATGTGAGTGTTTATTTTGCCCACAAATGTCACAGGTGGCCTGTACTTGTGTTTTGCTCATTGAATGTCAGTGCTTAGTAATTGATTGCCTTGACACGTGAGGACCTCTCAAATAACCAAAGGGAGCTGCAGCACTATTTGAAATATAAGCCTAATTCCACACAGTGTGTATTAGCCGTGACACTGTGCTTTCAGAAGAGCTTTAACATTCTGAACATGTACACTCTCCTCTCTCCTCTTCTCTTCTCTCTACTCCCTATCTCCCTTTTTTCAATCACCCCACTTCTCGTTGGTTCCATCACCAAGGGTCTTTTTCAAAATATGCAGTCCGAGGCGAGCACATTTGCTCATACATTCAGTTTGTTTGTTTATGAATTCTGCCCAGAAAGCTCGACATATTTCTGCCTGTTCGTTAACATTCGAAACAGCCTGGGTTGAATGTGATTCACCTTGAGCTGCCAAGTCATCCAGGCCGGTGTTTTAGCTGATGTTGGGTGAGAGCAGGCAGAACTTGATGTGCAACATCCAATCATATGTAGCAGAATGAGGTCATTTACACAGGGGAGGTGATCGATGTTGAATGTGAGTAAGTGATGTGTCTTTGTGTGCTGTTAAAGAGCATGAGACACAGAACGTGATTTTATGCTCTGTCAGCATGTCTAGCTTTTGCAGTGTGGTGATTTATCTTTTCCAGATGAGCCCCTTTTCACATATCTGTTTATGTATGTGTGTTTCTGTGTGCCTTCAACGGGACATTAAGTTATATATTGTTGCTGTCAAATGGAAACTGAGTGTCTCCAAAATGTCAGAAAGGCTGTCAAATTGTCGGGAAAAGCAGCCATGTCTTCAGCCCAGTGACAGCGCATTTCGATATTGTCCAATAGGCTTTGAAAGGGCAGAGTAGAACTTCAAAAACACTTCAGTTAAACTCCAATTATGGGGTTTTAACACAGAAACAAATTGAGATTATTTTGATAATGAACAACTGCTAACAAAACTGGCAAGTTTATAGCACAGATTACTGTGTCATAAATGGAATTTTATATGCCATAAACTGGCCTGCCGTGTTTGAATTAAGTACGCAAGTAAAATTACAATCCTGTCGTTATGGAAAGGATGAGCAAACCACAGTACCTAACATAGATGCCACCTTCTACAATTAAAGCTGGCTTTATTTGTTATAATGGAATTATTCGATGGACATTTAATGAAGGAGCTGTCATGGTGTCAGGTTTTGTGTAAAATTTGAGTTAATTTAATATTATTTTTTGTGTTTCCTTTTCCTTGTGTCTCACATGCTTCTCTGTGAATGTCCTCCTATTTTAGTTTTTTTGTTTGGTAAACGACTTTTTGGTGATTGACAGTCTTGTCTCTCGCTCGGTCAGTTGTCAGTCCATCTGTTTGCCCTTCTGTTTACCCTCCAGTTCTCCTTAAGGTTCCCAGGTTGCCTTTATTTCTTGGATTCTTGTTTCGTCTCTGACAGCCTTCTATTCTTTGTGCTTACCTCGACTTTTTTTATCAACTTTGTATTAAAGCTCACTTTTTTGTACACTATATTGCCAAAATTATTCAATCAGCCATCCAAATCATTGAATTCAGGTGTTCCAATCACTTCCATGGCCACAGGTGTATAAAATCAGGCACCTAGGCATGCAGACTGCTTCTACAAACATTTGTGAAAGAATGGGTCGCTCTCAGGAGCTCAGTGAATTCCAGCATGGTACAGTGATAGGATGCCACCTGTGCAACAAGTCCAGTCGTGAAGTTTCCTCACTACTAAATATTCCACAGTCAACTGTTAGTGGAACGACAGCAACTCAGCCACAAAGTGGTAGGCCACGTAAAATCACAGAGTGGGGTCAGCGGATGCTGAGGCGCACAGTGCGCAGAGGTCACCAACTTTCTGCAGAGTCAATAGCTACAG